>JACEGR010003484.1:0-104034 GCA_014170235.1 Listronotus bonariensis | reverse complement strand
GGAAGGAAATTTTAAAAAATTATACACGAATATGTAGTGAACTTTTTCGTTGCAGCAAAGAATAGAGAGATATGGGTAGTGCTGTAACGTCATGCGGTATTAACGTAAGCGCTATTATGACAGTTAAGTTATGCGCGATTCGATTTTTACCGTCGCTGGTGGTAATAACGTTACCGCATGGAGTAATTTGCGGGCTGATAACGCCGCGTGCTATTTAAAATAGCAAATATAATTGCCATGCGCACAATATTTTTCTTTGTTTATTTTTTAAGGTTATATTATTTATTTCGATGATTTCTACAAATATTTTTGTAATAGAGCCCAGAGTAAAGTTAAACTACTAATCTTTGATAAAGTCTTGCTTTTTATTTTTGGATAAATGTTGCAGGTGGGAAAGAAACGCAAAGGTTAAGATTGTCGGCCGACAATGACCTGGCTTTACTGAAAGAATGTCTTAGTCAAAATTCATCTGGAAAAGTGGGAAAATTTAATGTAAAATGTGTTTGAAATAACTGGAAAAACTTTAGTATTCGCACATTGAAGGATCATTTGTTTTTGATTTTGTAAATTTGCAGACAGGTGTAATTAACCGTTTGTAATACGGCGTTTTCCATATCTCTAAAAACAAACACTAAATACCGTATGCGGTATTTAATTAGCGCTTTACGTAAATAACGAACGTAGGCGGTAACCAAAGTACCCATATCTCTCTAATATCCTTTATTTATTTCCTTATTTTAAATTAGCCCGCAAATAAATTGGTATCGATAGGTTCTTCAAAAAATTATTTTTTTATAAGTGCTTATCTAAATATGGTTGCCATTTGAAAAATAATAGTTAGACAGACACGAAAATGTAATTTTTAAAACTGTTTAATTCCTATATTTTATACCAATTGAACAAAACAAATTTTGCGATTGTATTTTTAAAGATCACCTGGGGTCCTTAGATTTATTTAAGTTTAATTGTGGTCACCTAGATGCAATAATAAAAATGGCTATATAAAAACTAAGTGGACATAAAAAACTTATTAAAAATGTCACATTCTGATTTAGAGTTGTCTTAAAAATTCATTAAGCCAGAACTGACTGGAAAGTAAAAAATATGCGAAGACTCTTCTCTTCTTATACCATTTACCAATACCTACTAGGTCACATTTTGACATGTTTAATACTCTAAAAGGTATGGCTTGTGTAAAAAATGTGTTGACGGCCGGTTTACAGGATAATGATAGCTTTGTTCGCGGGTCTAGTAATGAACCGATTCTGAACCAGAACCGAACTGGTTTAGAATTGTTTTAAAGCGCATGTCTAGTTATTTATTAGTTCGGAATTTTTATTTACCGCGAACGATTTTCTATACAGCTGAGGATGTATTCTAACCTAGCCTTTTGGTTAGAATTTTTTATGGTTAAATTGGATACTATCCAAAAAAAAATTAAATTTAAACAAAAAGGTAAATTGTTGTACTGTCGAATGCCACTCGAGGTCTCTCGGCGGAAGACGAGGGATTCCCTGCCTCCTCTCGTTTTTAACATAAATACCTATGTGTATTTAACTAAAGATAAAAATTTAAACAACAAGAAATGGCAAAATCTTGTAATATTATCTATATTTTTTAATTAAATCTTTATTTATTTTATTGCATACATACATTCACGGTTTATTTCTGTACCACACAATCAGAAAACAGCTGACCATATCGACAATGCGCATGAAATTCCGAACTGAACTTTTAGTTCCAACAAAAATAACAGGACTGCTAATCAGCTTACGAACCGGTAACAAACTGATTCCATTGTAACCCGCGAACACAGAACTGTTACTAAAAATTTTCACTGCGCATGCGAATAGTCCCAGAACCGGTTCAGAATCGAACCCGCGAACAAAGCTAATATTACAAAAACAGAAATATTTCTTCCTAAAAATTTAGTTCTTTTAAACTGCAGTTAATATGAATGATACGTGATTATAACAATTAAGGTGGTTTCTCAAAAGTACCTCCAAGGGATTGGTACTGGAAGTTTTTAAAATAATAATAATTTAGAGGTACTAAAATGGACAGATCATGAGTTTCTTAAACGAGTTTTAATTTTAAATCCTGAAAAATAAAAATTTATATTATCATTTGGTTCTTTTTTAAATCAGGCTTGGCGATTAAGCAATTAAATTAAAAATGAAATAGAAATTCATGAATTCTCTTATAATTCAAAAAAAGTAAATTATTTTATTATTTTTTCTGATTCAGAAATAGACACTACTATTTTTTAATCGAATTTTGTTTATATAAGTGAATCAATCACTAGTACTGTTTAACAGCGAATAAATTTCTGTCATCCAAACTGGTTGTTAAAATTGATGGAATGTTAAACTTTATTATCAGTAAAAGTCTTTGTTGTTGGCTTTAATGTAATATTTTCAGAAAATAGTCCAGCTATATATCACCAGACCTACAAATTTAAATCGATTAAACTATCCAAATATTTTTTGCAAGATTGTCTTGGCAAATAGTTTCATGGACAATAATTTTAAAAGACCTTGACCGTTTGCGGTCTCCTGTTTTTATTATATTATTGTACATTCAACTATTTTTCAAGTAAAATCTAGTTCAAAATATGTCAGATAGTTTAATTTAAAAAATTTATAAGTCTTATGATTATAATATATGATAATACAATCTCCGCCTATGAATGCATTTTAAAAAGAGCCATAATATGTATAAGAGAGAAAATCCACCAAATCCATCCATACACTGAGTAACATGAAGAGATTTAGCAACGAAGTATATGGCGGAGTCCAATCAATACAGTCAGATTGAGTAAGTCAAATTACATAGATAATACCCCAGTCATTTTAGTCAAATTAAAGGGTCAATCTCGGAATCTCCCGGAACAAGCTAAATATCTGTACATACCTTTATTTTTATACAAAAAATACTATCCTTAAAATCCCCTGTGATATCGTGTAAGGAACTTAAAATATGACAGGTCAAATGTCAAAAAAAAAATAGTTTTTGAGAATATCTCGTTTTCTTTAATTTTAATTGCATTTATATCTATAAATAAAGTTGTAGAACGAAAAATTCTTTACAAATTTAATTCCAAGCATTTTCTTGTCAGACCGACGGATCCGATAATAGAGGGCGCAGAGTGTAAAATACTTTACTGTATGTACATACCTTAGCACCCAATTAATCGTGATTTTTAGTCTAATATGTCATCTTTTTACCTAAGTATTTGCTAAATATCATGATTGATAAAGTCACAGCCTTCTTAAATTCTAAGCCGTAAAGGAGAAATCTGGCAACACAGCACAGTAGGAATGTCAAGTAATGTTTAGAAGTAAACAGAAACAAGTTTAAACGTTTGCTTAAAAGGTTTTTCTGTTATTAAAAGTTAAATCGTTGCGTGTATTTATTATATAAGGAAAAAATAAATAATCAATTGTTATATTTAAAAAATAGGACCAGTGGCAATATGTCAATCGTTGTTTTCACGTTTAAATGTGCGCGTATAATTGGTGCGTATGGCATACATTATGGCACGAACGTGTTGCGTTTCGGGCTACAAAACGAATTACCCAAGTTATATTAAAACGGAGGGTTATCAAACAACATTTTATTTCCCCATAAACGATGAAATTAGGAAAGCCCGGTTGTACGCTATTGACCGGATAAGTGTTTTTAATTGAAAGTAAAAGTAGTACCTATACGGTAAATGGACAAATATATTTTACGGGCTACTAATTAAGTAAGTGTGCAATATCCTAAGGACTATATCAACTAATGCGCATAAATATCCTGGTAAGTTCACCAAAAAATATTATTTATATAGATATTCTGAAAGTTATTTACCTAAGGCGGTTTTAGGGTAAATATAGTGAAAAACCTTATCGTTTGTTATTTTAAAGCGCATCTTATGTAATACGCTATATTATTAAGCTTTTATATTTATAACTAAACACACATGCTTTCAATTCATTTTAAGTATTGCTAGTATTTCTAAATAATAAATGTTTAGTTAACTTTAAAAAGCTACATTGGTCTCTTCGCAAAAAATGCATAAAGCGGGGTAGAAAACATCATAACCATTTGAAATTTTTAAATCCTTACCAACAAATTTGTATAAGGCAGAAAAGTTCCTGATAAGTTTTGCAGACACATTATTGCATTTTAGGGCAACTATAGTATTTAAAATTATAGCTATATGTTGTCTAAAATATCAAAAAAAACAAATATTAATACCCATATTTTGTTTAAAACACTTAAAAAAATAATTATATTTAGTATGTAATCTATTAGGAACTTATTTCAATATTCCTACTGTACAGTGTTTTTTGCAACGTTGCCTTTCTTACTTCACGGCTCAGAGTTTAAGAAGGCTGTGATAAAGTGCTTTACAGTTTGCGCCCTCTATTATCCGATCCATTGGTATGACAAGAAAATGCTTGGAAACAAATTTGTAAAGAATTTTGTGTTCTACAACTTTTATAATAATAATTACAAATGCAATTAAAAGTTAAGGGGAAACGAGATATTCGCAAAAAAACTTCTTTTTCGACATTTGACCTGTCATATTTAAGTCTAAGTTAATTGGGCTATAATTTCAGCAATGTAATAGTGTACACTGTTAAAATATGTTTATTAGACAAACCAACCTGATGATAATATCAATACAATTGATCAGAGTAAATAATATTATGACAGCAGTTATTAGTATTAGATTGTTTGTAAACGTACATGATATTATGTAGGGAATAAAGACGTGTATTGATTCAATTTAGGGTAAATAACAGAAATAAATATGTTTTATTAAACTTTTTAAATAAATTTTATATGTTGCAGGTAATTATTTAAGATTGTAGTTAAAATTTATGGGGTCTAGTTGAAAAGTGTACAATCTCCAAAATTATATTTTCGTGTTATATCTAATAAAAAATAATCAAAGACTCTATATACATTGAATGGAATTTGGTCTTTCTTAACTTTGAACACTCTGTCATAGATGTAGTTATTGCCTAAAAAGTAATTTATTTAAATTTAGCGTAGAAAAATTTATCTTTTGGCTCATTTATTTTACTGTGTAAATGGAAATTGTGTCCTTTGAAACTAGGCGCCGTATTTATTGTATGGTTCTGACAACTATCACATCATTAAATTGCATTAAATCTCAAATAAGAAAGTTTTTTTCCATCATTGGTTTCTAGACATATCAAGAGATTTTAACTGTGATTTCACCAGTATCGCTTTTAGACAAATTTTATTTAGATTGCAATACATTGATTTTATTTCCGTAAGTTATATTAAAGATTTAACATAAGAATTACAAATTTTTATAATACAAGATATTTCTAAAAGATTTTTTCTGAAGCTAAAATATGACTATCTAACTCGACTTACTTTACTCCAAAAGTGGATGATTTTTAAAGATACAGGATGACAAATATATTATGATTTTTGATTTTTTTATAATTAATACACCACCACAAAAATAAAAAGTTGAACTAAAAGGACTAGACCATGGTATCTTTCCTAAAAAATATACAGGGTGTTCCATTTAAAATATCAAAAGTTTATATTACTTCCGGTTAAACCGGAAGTAATACACAGATGCTATTATATCTTAAATTGGCATCTAGGGATACCATATACCGCCTCTAAATTTACAAAATATACGATGACACTGAAGAAAATAAATTGCAGGATAGTAATTTCGTTGTCACCCGGTATACGTACAATTTAAACAGTGTTTAGAATGTTATTTTCTCAATAATAGCCACAATTCTCTAAGATTAAATAAATATGACACAAAAAATAAACTGAATATATCTGGTGTTGAATGCCGTTTAAATTTCTTAGCCATCATGACTTTTAGCGTTTATCGGCGTCTTGAAGCTCATAAAGGTTTTCTTCTTGGATTTTACAGGCTTATATGACGTTCATTTTGCCCTAAAAATATCAGCAGTCCAAAGTCCTAATTTATTTTCAGTTAGAACCAAAATGACCTTTTAAAATGGCAGATGTCGTTGATAATCAAACATAAGTTGTTTAGGTTTACGATACCTATAGCAGATTTTCGATGTAATAAAGTAAAATATCGCAATGTTTTTCGCAAAATTTTGAAAAGGAATATATCTCATTATACCGGGTATTTTCTTGAGAAGTGTTAAAAGATTTTAAAATCTTGTTTGGATGTATGGTTGGATAGTATGCAGTTTTTGATGTTTCAGATTTTATGTAACACATCCGGTTTATTCGAAAGTCCTCCCAACTTTGCTACTTTAAATGGAACAAACTATTTTTTTTAATTATTTTTACAGGCAATTCCAAGAAAAAAACATGCCATATGTTAATTACCTTTTGAGAAAACGGCGTTTGAAAATGTGGTGTAACCTGACAAGTGAAGTACTTCGATTTTGTATTAAGATATTAAGGGAGGTTTTGCATACTAATAGATTTGTAGCTATGTTTAAGAAATAATTAATTTTATGGTTTGGTTTCACATCAAATTTAGGCGAATTACCAAACATTCTACGGTAGTAACAGCGGCACTAATGTCTTTTAAATAACAGGACTTGGTGACAAATTTAATAAATAAAACGTCAAAACTAAACTCTGTTAAATGCAGTGTTAAATATCGATTTATTTTGGTTATAATTGGTTAAACACTTAAATTAGATGCTAGTTGCTTTTACGGTTCTTAAAATTAAAATAATCGTCAACCAAAAAATTTCTATTCTGTACACTCTTTAGTTTAATTTTCTAATTCTCCGCGTTTAAATCTCATAGTTTTTAAAACAACAAAACCTTATTAAATACAAGCTAATTTAGTCAAGTCGACAAAACAAATGTCGTCTGACAAGATAGTTTTCAGGTGACCGACTTAACTCCCCGAATTCAAGCCCCAAAATTAACCAAAATGCCTGCGTTGTTATTGCGGTGTTGCCACCCCTAAATTAGAAAATTACACTGCCTCAGTTTGCCAAGTCGATGAATAGTTTCTCCCTAATTTAATTATCCGTTTTTGAGATGCCCGGCATAGTTGGCGAAACAGTTGAAAATTATAGACTTTTGATGTTATGTATGGTTATTTAACTTAGTTTAAAGTATTTGTATTAAGGATATTTGCAGATAAATTATGCTTGAATAACGTTAATGTTATAACATTCTTTAGCGATGTGGTTTATTCTAAAATATTATTTTTTATTTATTAAACAGCAAGACTGAATGGGTGGTGCCTTTTCGTTGACATTGCAGAGTATAGCAAAATCTAAAAGAAATAAAACAAATCTGTAAAAGTAAACAGTGACTAACTTGATTCGTTTTGGAAATATAGGGTGTTTCTGAAATTTTGTCAATTTGGCCAGGCATCTGTAACTTGCTTGATATTAGAGATGGAAAAAATTTGTAAATAGGAAATTTTAAGGTGTTTTTATTTATTTTTCATTGGCTTTAAATTTTAAGTTGTGACACAAAGTTGAGATTTTTAAAATAAAACACCCTGTATATTTCTTTTTTTTTTATCTTTAGACAAACCACGAAGACTTAAAGCCTAAATACTACCGTACCGTGGGTGTCTTAAGCGACGGTAAGAGGGAGTTTGTTGACACGGGACTTAATTAAATACTTGAAGATTTGGGGGAAGTAAAAACCTCCGCGGGCAGCAGGTTCCACAATCTAGAAACTCTAGGGATAAAAGAACGAACAAAGTGAGAAGTTCGGGGCCTGTCCAGTTGGACCGTATAGGGATGAATACGCGCGGAACCACGAGTTTCTCTGTTGGGAACCGTGAGTGGAGGAACTATACTGGACAATTCTTCAAAGCAGAAGCCATGGAAGTTCCTATAAAAAAGCGATAAATCCCCCACAGCCCGACGATGGGCAAGAGAGGGAAGCCTTTCTGTAGGTGAAGGATCATTAATAAGACGAATAGCTCTTCTTTGAATAGAATCAAGAATGCTTAGGGTTGTGGGGTCGCCTTGCCCCAGATATGGAAACAATATTCCAAGGGAGGTCGGATTTGGGACACATATAAAGTGTATAAATAAGAAGCGGAAAAATACTTTTGGCTCGAAAGAGAAATCCAAGCTTTTTGAAGCTGCCGTGGCTATAGATACAATGTGTTTATGCCAGTTAAGGTTACTTTCAAATGTGACGCCCACAAGACTGAAGGTGTCCTTGCTCTGTAAAACTTGGCCGCTCATAAGTAGAGGATGAGTATTTGACGACTCTTCGCGACAAGGAACATGGTTGTGTTTTGGATGCATTAAAATGAACGAGATTTTTGCGCCCCAATCCAATATTAAATTAAGATCCTGCAAAAGAGATATCTCCATCGCTCTGCGTTTGTTTTCCAAGTCAGGTTTAGTGATGGGTTTAGAAACCTGAAAACTGGAGTGAAGGGTACTATCGTCGGCGAAACTATGAATGGAATTACTTGTGGACGATAGAAGGTCGTTGATGTGAAGAAGAAACAATGTTGGTGCCAGAACTGAGCCCTAAGGGACTCCAGCATTTACTTAGTGAAAGCTTGAAGAATGGCCTTCCATAATAACTGATATACGTCGATCAGATAGATAACTAGAGAGCCAAGTAAAGAGTTAAGTTGAAAGACCATAGGAAGGAAGTTTATTAAGAAGTGCGGCATGCCAGACCGTCAAAAGCTTTGGATATATCAAGAGCACCGATCAGGGACTCACTCAAGAGACTTATTCCAACAGTGTGATACGAAGGAAAGAAGATCTGCTGTAGATCTTTTGTGGCGAAATCCATACTGCCTGTCATGCAAAATTTTGTGTTTTTCTAAGTACTTAAGAATTTGAGAATTAATTAATTTAAAAGGTCCTCTTAAAAGCTATAAGATATACCACATTTAATTTATATATTTTTAATAGTTTCGAAAATGTGTTTTTTTTTATATAAAGCACCTTGTATATTATATTATTAAAGTTGGTATATTTAATTCTTATAGCTTTGAAAATATGATTATGTAAATCTAAATAAAATAGTAGATATAAAGATAAAGTGGATTATGATATCGATAAAAAGAGAATTTTATAACAGTGGTAGCAAAATACTTATGTTTTAAATTTACCTTGGTTTATTTTAATGTCTAGATGGTGTTTTAATAATACCAATTTCTTTTAATAACCCTGCTGTCTTAAAGAATGTAAAATGGTGATTACAGGGCAGTAAACTTTATAAGAGATAATTTTTCATATAAAACAAGTAACAGTGAGCATTCGTTGATGAAAAGGACATTTAACGTTAAGAGCAGTCTTAAAACATTTAAAGTAACTTTTACGATGTTATAAAAAAGGCATATAATTCAGTATAGTGGTCTTTAAAACTTATTAACGGCTTATATAAAAATACTTTACATTTTTTTGCAGGAAAATGCATAATTTACAAGGGTTTTTTCGAATTTAATTAAGTGTGAATTGATTAATACTGGAAAGGTAAAGGTAAAAGTGTATTACCTTAAAGATTTGTTTTTATAAGACAGTTTTGTGAAAATAAAAATGCTTTTAGAATGGATTAAAAATGTGCCTGTTGTAGATAATGTAACCAAAAATAAAATTATTACTTGTAATTTTTAGTAGTTTTTTAATTGTAATCTGCAATAAGCAGGGCACTTTTAATAGTTTTAACAATAAAACCAAAAGATCCACATTAAATACGTCTCACGTATGTATACAGGGTCATCCAAATTAAGTGTCCGTTATTGGTAACTTCGTTATTATTTGAAATACGAAATAGTTTAAATTAGCAAACTAGTAGCATTTTGTAGTCTCCTTAAGACTAAAGATTAGAAAAAACAATTGACAATCAGGTTTTTGAGTTGTACAGCAAAATACCGTTTTTTAAATGAAACACCCTGTATATTTTATCACCATTAAAAAGATCTTTTAAAACCCTTAAAAAAGTCCACATATGATATATCCAATTTTTCATGGTTTCCCTGTATATTACATTACCAATAAATAGATATTTAAATATTGATATGCCTATCTCTTATAGTTTTGGAAATATGGCCATTCAAATCTAAAAATTACGTTAAATTTCCATTATATCACAGTTTTAAGCTATAAGCAATAAGGTTTAGTGTCAGAAATAAAACTACTACTAACTACTAAATATCTACTATCATTCAGATTTAAATGGCTATATTTCAAAAACTAAAAAAATAGGCACACCAAATGTGGTATTGTCTTAAAGCTCTTTAAAAGATCTTTCCAATAATAATATCATATACAGGGTGTTTTATATAAAAATCCAGTTTACTATGCAACTCCTGAGGATCGCCATATTTCCGAAACTATTAAAAATTGGAAATATTACACACGGACTTTTTTAAAGGATTTTGAAAGAACTTTCTAATGGTGATAAAATATATAGGGTGTTCCATTTAAAAAGGGGTATTTTACTCTATAACTCAGCAACCCGATTGTTAATTATTTTTTCTAATCTTTAGTCTTAAAGAGCGTAAAAAAGCTACTAGTCTGCTAATTTAAACTGTTTCATATTTTGAGTAATAACGAAGTTACAAATGACACTTAATTTGGATGACCCTGTATATGTATTATGAAGAGCTATTCTACTGTTATAACAACATAATAAAAATTAAAACATTACTTTTAAAGAAATAAATTATTATTGCATTTTTATTATAAAATATATATTTTTATTACTCAACGAGGCGCGTTCAAGGGATCAGTTCACGTCTGACAGCTTCGTAAAAAACTAATTTTATTAATAGACTATCATATATAATTTCAACCGGAAGCCCCTAAATCTATGTTATCGAAAATGTTTAGAGGTTGCAAATATCACTGAGTAAGTTTAGCTTTTAATTTTTTATATACCGAAATAAAACCAATTATTTTACATTAAAGAATTCATTATTATTATTATTTTTAAAGAAATCTTTTAATTTTTTCTTTATATTATTGCAACAGCAGAATAAGTCTTTCTAATATACAGGGTGATTTAAAAATCGATCACAAAAGTTAAGGGGTTAATTCTACTTGACAAAATAAGGGTTGAGATTCATATATTTTTTTTCAAAATGTCATTTGTTTTCGAGTTACAAGCCGTTAGTGTTCAATTTTTATTTTGGTTTTTTCGCCATATTGCATTTATTTTTTAACCAATCCATTTGATATTTGGGACACAAATCGATCTTTGCAGATTCTAAAATTTTAAGACAAAAGTACTTTTTTTAAATACCGCCAGAGGGCACTTTACCTAAAACTTAAAATTTATTTACATCATAACTTTTTTTATTTTGACAGATATCGCAAAGCTGGGGACGGCATTTTATAGACAATCGAAAACTTAAAAATAAGGTACTCTTTATTAAAGTCGATATACCTCACCGTTTAAGCACCAATAGACATCAAAGTTTTCATCAATTTCAATCAAATTACCTACATACATACAGGGTGTCCAGTAACTTAACCGACAAACTTAACCAAACGAACCTACAAAAAAAAAATACGAAAAAACTTCATATAAACAAATGTTCTAAACGTCTTAGTTTTTGAACTACGGGGTGTTAAAAATTTAAAAAAAAAATAAGTTTGTCGGTTGAGTTACTGGACATTCTGTATGTATGTAGGTAATTTGATTAAAATTGACGAAAACTTTGATGTCTATTGTGCCTAAACGGTGAGGTTTATCGACTTTAATAAAGAGTACCGTATTTTTTAAGTTTTTGATTGTGTATAAAATGGTGCCCCCAGCTTTGCGATCTCTGTCAAAATAAAAAGTTATGATGTAAATAAATTTTAAGTGCCCTCTGGCAATATTTAAAAAAAGTACTTTTGTCTTAAAATTTTAGAATCTGCAAGGCTCGATTTGTGTGCCAAATATCAACTGGATTGGTTAAAAAATAAATGCAATATGGCGAAAAACCAAAATAAATATTGAACTTTGACGGCTTGTAACTCGAAAACGAATGACATTTAAGAAAAATTATATGAAGCTCTACCCTTATTTTGTCAAGTAGAATCACGTCCTTAAGTTTCGTGATCGATTTTTGAATCACCCTATATAAGAAGTTTAATTTTCCTAAAATATTTATTAAGCATCTTTATTCTGAAGGAAAGCCAAAAATATTTGGTAGAAACATAATATATTCTTTTTATTTTAATTTTTTCGCGATCTCTCCCTAGTGGTGGACTTTTGACCTTATGTTTATACAGCAAATTATCCTTTACTTTAAACAAGAAATAATCTTCTAAAATTGTTTGCATTTATTTAGGAACGACCTTTTTTTTTTATCTGTTTGACAGTCCACGAAGTCTAAAGATGTATCAGATTATTCTTCTGTTAAAATGTACATTTAATGTCCTTTCTAATAATTTTGGGCTGGTAAAGTACAAAGAACAGGCAAAATTCCTTGACTAACTTCTTTTATTTACTCTTCCTTACTTCGAAATGGCCTTTAAAATAAACTGTGTAATGCTCAATATCTTTAAATTTCATTTAATTATCTTTCAACGGCATCGAATTGGTCGTGAACACTACCAAGCTTGTCTCAAAACAATCGGCAATCGTCGCTAATCTCGCTCCTGCCCAATTTATGCCTCTGGCTGGCCAAACGCCATCCACAAAAGGCAAAAACATGTGTAGACTGGCTTGATAAGCTCTAATGAACCAATATACATAGCAAAATCGGAATTAACATCTTTAAAGGGCGGTGTTTAATGAGTTCGATTTGTATTTTGCAATTGATACTAAAGATAGGCGGATTGAAATTATTTTATTTGTGGTTAGAGTTTACACGTTGATTTATTTTTTTAATGATATTATTTTTATTGCACTAAAAAAATTGATTTTAATTATTGTTATATAGTATTTAGGATTTAGAGGATTAATTTAATTTGCTAGTAAAAATTTTGCTTTTACATTATTATTTGGATTATTCAACTTTTATTTGAATGATGCTAATTGAGAAAAGGAACCAAACACCAAATTGGACATTTCAGTTATCGCGATTGTATTAAAAAGCCAAATCTTGCACATAAGTTAACAACTTTTTCTACGACCACTTGTGAAAATAGCAAATAGCACACTGCTTTCATCCATAGAAAATACGTTTATATCACATTAGTGTTGCAAAGTACTTTACAGCACTAGTGTTGCAAAAGTACTTTACAACACTCGTGTGATATATAATATGATGTCATTCTAAAAACTGCTATTGGTTTGCAAGTGACATATTTATTGTAGTGACAACAAAAAAACTTTACTTACCTTAAACAGTAGAACCCAAATTAGCGAAATCATCTTATTAACGTTAAGTTACTACACAGTATAAGCTTTTTTCTTCTAATATTAAAGAGAAAAAGAAAATTTCGAAAAATAAAAACAACAAAATTAGACATAACCACAAAAAGCAACTTTCACTGACTGCTCGCTCAGTGGCACAGTGTTGTCGGGTAGAGTAGATCAAATTAAAAATCTCCCTCCTACCTTTAAGCACGCACTTTATACAGGCAGCCTTGCCGCTTGACCGTTCAACCTAAAGCGCCAGAGAAAAAACTCCAATAGATCAAATTCCTTTCTCTCTGTCTTCGTGTATTCAAACAACTAGTTAAATATTTTTAAATCCCTTAATAATTAAACCTGAGGCTAATTAACACTTTATGAATCCACATTTTTGTATCCATTCATAGAATTGAATCCAACCCTTCCGACGCTGCCAAAATGCTTTTCATATTTTTGCATGGTACCGCTGACGTCTAGTAGTCGTTTTTTCTTACTTTTAGGACTTTAGGTTATGCATTTACAATTTTCATATTTTTTAATATTTCTCTTTTCAAAAAATATGAGGGAAGAAAATGTAATTTTAACTTAATTTTACAAGTGATGTTTAGTTTCATTAGCTCGTTTTACCAAATAAAAGTTATATAATGCTTCTAGGTAGGTGATTTTCAGTGTAAAAATATTGTCAAAACAGTATAATATAGGCAGTGAGAGAAAGAACATATCACACTAGTGTTACAAAGTAAAAATCACCTCCTAGTGTTTGCAAAGTTCCTCAATTGATTTTTATTTTTTTCTTGTAGAAGACAAACTTTTTTGGTGAATAATTTGTGGTCGTAGGAAAAATAGTGTACAGTACCTCGTGTGAAAATTACTTTCTTACACTCGTGGGTTTGTCGCACTCGGCTAACGCCTCGTGCTACAATATTCCCACTTATGTGAAATTAGTCATTTCCACACTTGTAATGTAATATACTATTTAATTTGTTTATTAAACACGATACGTTGTTTTAAAAGAAAATGTTAGCCTTAACTCAATGCCTTATTTTACTAACTCTGAAACCATAGACACTTGGATGTTTGATTGATAATTCCTTTTAAATAAATAAATAAAACTGGAATAGTCTTTTAAAACTATCCAAATTATCACCGTTCTCTTTAAACAAGGGGAAAATAAATAATGTTTTTTAATGACACGGATAAGTTTTGAATTGTTGGGTATTTTCATGAAAATTTGAGTTAAGGTAAGACAACATAAATCAGGAAATTTTGAGACGGGAAATGACGATTATAAATTTTAAACTGACAGCTAGACGCTTCATTTTGAGAAGAAGAATTAAATGGAATGACGGTTTTTGAGGCACATCATTCTAAAGCTCCTGGCACGAGTACTTTATAACCCCAGAATATAAAATGCAATACCTTTAACCACTACCAAAATGGCGAAACTTTAAAAATTTCCTGAATACCTTGATAGAGATGGCCGTATTTCCCGAGATCTAATAAAGTAAGATATACTTAATGTGGTATTTATTTAAAGCTCTTTTAAAAGATTTATTTATTGGTAATATTGGTAATACTATACCAGGAGTAAAACAAAAAAGTATATATTTTTTTAATGACGCATCCTGTATGATATATATTACCATTTAAAAGATATCTAAAAGACCTTTGAGAGAAATACCACATAAAGGCCTACTATATCTACCTTTATAAGTTTTCAAGCTATGGCCATTCAATATAAGGTATTGGTAATTTACGTAAAATTACAGTCACTCATCGGCCCTTTGGAAGGTAAGGGGTGCTTTACTATTCTGGGGTTATAAAGGCTTGTCAGGAGGCTTTAAAATAATGTGCCACAAGACCCCTTTCCAGTTAGTTCTTTTTTTCCAAAGTGGCTCTTAGCTGTCAGTTTGACATTATATCTGTCATTCTTGTCTAAAATTTGGTTTATGTTGTTTTCCTAAAGTCCCTAAATTTTTATAAAAAATTATCAAATAATTTTAAGAGGACAGAGGGAGGTTCTGACTTAAGACAAGCGTTGTATAAAGAGAACCCCCTACTTGGAGATCCTTTTATGCCGGATCAGCTAAAATAACTTTACAAATACACAATATGAGGAAAAAAGATAGTCTAACGTGAATACCGGGATTTCCAATTCGATGAAGTCCACATGCTTCGCTTCGTTATTGCTTTGCCTTTTCGATATCTCAATTCCTATTTGCTTAACCAGTATAAAGAAAACTGCGTTTTACATTATGTCGTTTAAGCTTTTACTATATAGATGGCGCAAACTTTAAACCTAACGTATGGGTCCTAAAAGTTTTGCACAAAAACTCATTGTCTTTAACTCTTAACAAAACAAAATAATATTAAGTTGCCTTTGAAAACAAAAAAAAAAGTTTATTTACTTTATTTACTGTCAGTTGAGATTTATTTATTTTGAAGTTTTCGCTTTAAGATGTCGTATAAATTAGAAATAAGAAAAAGTATCTACAAGTTAGTTGGGTACCTAAAGCTGAAATCTGTCGAATATTCCAGAATGAAACATGATTTCACGTCAGAACCATTTATAGAACAATAGCGGAGTGCGAGCAGGGAATACCATGTCTGAATCTCCCAAAAGTGAAAGACCATCGGCATTTACCGCACAGAGGTCAGAGAGATTGGTGAGAAGAGCAAAAACCAGATTGGAATGTCAACGAGAGACTGGCTAGGCAATACAGATCTTCTAAGAGTACGATATCGTTGGAATTGAGGAGGAATGGTCTTAAATATCGAAAGAGACGTAAGGCCCCAAATACTCGCAAGCGCAGCTTCTTCGTATACCAAGATGAAGTCGTCAATGAGGCGGGTACATTTTGCCAATGAAAAAATCATTATTTTAGATGACGAAAAATATTTCAACTTTGAGTAATTCTGAAACGAAGGGAAACGATGGGATTTTATACGGACAACGTAGAGGAATGCCCCGACAATGTTAAATACAAACAAGTTTAAAGAAATAAATTATTTTTATTTTTAATGATTACGTCATTCTCTTCTTATTATTTGTCTTCCTTTACACGCCTCTGGACTAAATGCACCTTTTTGTCGTTTTTGCTGGCCCATTTTTCTTCTTTTCATTTATTTTATATACAATCAATAACGCCGTCATAGCTGATCTGACGCCAAAATTAATTTAGTATTATGTTTTTCTAAACTTTTTTAGGGTCGATCAACTGCTGGATATTAATACAGGGTGTCCGGAGGTGAGGTCAAAAATGACCGAGGTGACAGAGAGAGCAAAAATAATGTTAGTACTAAAAAAAAAGTTCTATCGCGCTTCGTTAGGGTTATAGATGGACCTTAAAAGTTGATATACAAAAAATATATTTTTATTAAAATTTTTGAAATGTTGACACAGTACCAATGATATTTGGGCTTTTAAATAACCTTAAAGTAATGCTTTTTCTATAGGTAAAGCGACTGTTGAGTAAGTCGAAATAATATAGGGCGCAACGATTTTTTTCATTTAATGTATGTATTTTTAACATCGGTGATAAATTTGACATTTTGCTTTGACCGCTTAATTCCTACTTCATTTTTGTACAAAAAGGTGCATAGCTTATTTGAATCGTTTGACCGTTTTTCCTAAAATCGCATTTTTAGTTCTGACACCAGCACTTTGTAATAAATAAAAAAAATCCATTTATTCAGAAAATTTTTAAAATATGGTAGAATTCTTAAAAAACAGTATTTAACTGTATTATAAAGTTTAAGGGGGTTCACCAAGCACCGACGATCAATTCAAATTATATACCATGAGTATATACCATTTTGTACAAAAATGATGAAGGAATTAATGAGGTCAAAAGCAAAAATGTCCGAATTTGTCACCAGTGTTAAAAATGCATACATTAAATGAAAGCAAATCGTCGCACCCTGTATTATTCCCGCTTACTGAACAGCCATTTATCTAAGAGAGAAGCACTAATATGAGGTTATTTAGTAGCCCAAATATCATTAGTACCGTGGCAACTGTTCAAGAGCCTTTTAATTATCTACTCTACGCCACTATCTTAATGAAAATCGGCCCAGCCGTTTCACACTTAGAACCGTCTAAAATTTGGCTTAAATATCGTACAAATAATGCGGTTTAAGGGCATTGGCTTGAAAGTCTAGAACGACCTTGCCGATTTTCAAAAACAAAGTAGCGTTAAGTAGAAAATTCAAGAACCTTTAAAACGAGGTGCTACATGACATCCATTTCTATTTGCAAAAAAAAGTTGTCAGTGCCCCTTGAAACTAGACCACGTAACCAAAGTTATTTTAATGCCAAAAGTAGCTTAAGTGACACCATTTTACAAAATTTTTATCCGATCTCGATATATCGAAAGAAAACTTTTAGAAACCGCAATGTATGTACAAACTGGAGCTAAACTTCAAACGTACCTGTAACTCTAGAACAGACTGGACCTATTTTTTAAACATAAAATGGTGATGGATAAAGAATTAAAAGGCCTTTAAAACAATGTGCCACATGACACTCTTTCCATTTGAAGAAAAGTTGCTAGTGCCTTCTAAACCAAAAGGTATTTTTATGTCAATAAAGTTTAAGTGACACCTTTTACCCAAATTTTACCCGATCTCAACAGCACTTGTCTCATTCAAAAGATAAAGGGGGGACTCTTTAAGTTTCTCACTGTATATATTACTAAAGGTGGCGTAAGATATTTTTCGGTTTACACAGCCTACTAAGCAAACAATATTTTCGTGAACCGTTTATTTTATCACAAAAATGCAAAACCAAATATTTGAATTTTTCTATGGCCATTATGCTGGTGTAGCTTCACTATTAAAATTGATCTTGACACATAAAATTTTGGTCATTAACAGGCTCTACCCCCATTAATACCCCCCTCATGGTAGAAGAATCTTTAACTAAATTAATGGGTTTTTACCTCTCTTTAAGACATACAATAAATACAAATTTTTTAACTGATAGGGATGTGCAAATTTCCGTGAGATTTGATGCGAAAATGTTGCCACAGTTCTTTTATCCAATTTGTGATGATTGCAGGTTGAAGAAGGTTTTTAATTTCAGTTTATGGGACCTTTAAAAATGAGCTTCTAAAATATACATAACAATACTGCATTTCACATTTTACTGCCCACCCTCTAAATTTCTTTGCCGGATATCGCCCTAACTTAAAAAAGCTGGCGTTGCCACTGCCGACTGCTCTAAAAATTTAAAGAAAAATCTTAATTAACTCATCCTATTTAATGAAAAGAACAAATTATTGAAAATAACTAAAAGATCTACGTGATATTTACGACAAAATGTCAAAATCAACTCTATGTTTCTTAAACGTGCGATCGGGATCTGAAATCTGTATTAATTACGACCGCAGCATCCCACAGTGCCGCCGCCGCCGTCGTATTCGGATGGACGTCTCGTCGCTGCCTTGTTTCGAACAGGTGGTGCCCTTGACGCTAAGCGCCGAAGATACTCTTGGGATAAGTTGTGGTTGCGACCACAAAATGCTGTTTGCAAGGTCAATGCATTGTTTATTACTCACACTTTCGATATAGATTTTATTGGAGATATAAAGCTACTACAAATTTATTTTTAAATAGTGATGTTTGTATAATTAAACAAAGAAACAACAGAAAGGATACAAAAGCTCAAGATTTTGAGGCCCTTTTAAGGTATGGCTACACATAATCTGCAATGAGCCCGCAGCCGTGCGTCTCTGTTGAAAAATTTTTATATTTAATAAAATTGAAGTAATATGGGTCCTGTCAAGCTACGCTTTTCAACTACACCTGATCGTAAAATAAAGCTTTACAAATAAATTTTATAGTTCCATCCAAAGAAGAGCTATTCGTCTTATTAATGATCCCTCATTTACAGAAGGCTTTCCTCTCTTGCCCATTGTCGGGCTGTGGGGGATTATCGCTTTTTTATAGGTACTTTTATGGCTTCTGCTCTGAAGAATTGTCCTGAATAGTTCCTCCACTTACAGTTCCCACCAGAGAAACTCGTGGTGCCGCGCGTATGCATTACTATGCGGTCCAGATTGGACGGGCCCCGAACTTCCTGCTTTGTTCGTTCTTTTATCCCTAGAGTTTCTAGAATGTGGAACCTGCTGCCCGCGGAGGTCTTTTTCTTCACTCCCCCCAAATCTTCAAGTATTTAAGTCCCGTGTCAACAAACTCCCTCTTACCTCGCTTAAGGCACCCACGGTACGGTAGTATTTAGGCTTTTTCGCATTCATTGGTTTGTCCAAAAAAATATAAAAAACAAATCAGGTTACACACTTTTAACCTATAGTACACTCAAAGTTTAGATAAAAAAGAAAAAAGATAAGTAGAAAAATCTGTTTTATTTAAACAAGGAGATAAACATACATAAAAAAATGGACTCAGCTTGACAAAAATTATTTTATATTTTTAAGGGCATAAAAAGTGCTTTGCCGAATTAATTTGCGCTACTCTCCTATATCATTGTGAATCCTAGCTCGGTGCGGCCTTGGTCCCAAGCAGCAAGCTGACGTCTTATTGACGTGTCTTTTTAGTCATTTTTGGTCATTATTGGCCAGCAAAGACGTCATAAGATGACGACAAAATGACGTTAAACTGACCTTCCAGGTCACAGACAAAAGATGTCTCGATAATAACGTCATAATGACGAAAAATTGACGCATATACATTTTTGTTCAAAAGCTAAAATGATTCGATATTTTATTTATTTTCAATTATGGAAGTCAAAATCATTCAACAAAATTGAAAGAGGAAAAACCTCCTTATTGCTTGCAATTTTCTTGCACTGCAAAGTCGCATCTCTCGGGACACTATCCAGTGTTTAACCTGGAGATGCAGATTTTTACACTAGCCGAAGGTATTTCTTTTAAAGCTAAATTAGATCACCAACAGCAGACCCTTCTTGAACTATTTTGGTTCTCATCGGTACGGTGTAGGAGATAACAACAAGCTCCAAAATATTCCTATAAGAAGCGAAGATGTTGAATAAACGTAGTAGTTTATTATCCATTACGCCATCTATCGGTAGAGTTTTTTCCTATTTTAAATTATTAGTCCTATTTTTCTATCATATGATATTTTGGTTGGATTTTGACACGAATCATATAATGTCACAAAATTTTTCTGGCGGGTTTTCTAAACATGACATCATTAGATATTTATGAGCTAAAAACTGACGTCAAAAAGACGTCACTTCATAATTTTGGTCTAATGACGTCTTATGACCAAAAATGACTAAAAACTGACGTCAACTTGCTGCTTGGGGTGCGGTTATGTGTGACCAGATCTTTAGACGGTCATATCCGTTCTCAGTTTAGTTTTAGTCCAATTGTCAGTTTCCGATGTGAAAAATGAAATAAAAACGGAATGGAGGCGGGATTAAAAGACCTCTTTGTTTTGTTTAACACAGTTTACACTTGAAAACTGCAGAGATAGGACTGCCCAAAACGTTATGTAAAGAGTTGAAAATAAAGAGAATAAAAGTCCGAAATTCTTTTAGTATTATTCATGAAGAATTGGGGGTTTCAATGCAGGCATTCTGCTTTTAGTCTCTACCTACTTACTTGAGCAAGCAAGACGTAAATAATGTGTTTATGACAATTAAGGTTCTTATACTGAGTGTTTGAAAATAAGATGCTAATTTTTAAGAGTGTGAATCCTTAGGTGTCAGTGCGCAGTTCCTAGTATAGAGCCAAAGTCGGTCTATATAGGGTCGCGACATTCGGCCATATTGCTTTGACGTATTATGACGTCACATTTCCCAGTTTTCGCCCATGTTGTTCAGTGCCGGAGATATACAGTTTATTGTATTAGTAGAACAACCGTTTACACAACAGTTTTTAATTATTATTAAGTTGTAAATTCTTTTACTTAAAATAAAAAACATTTGGAATTACATCCTTCAACAAATATCACTTTCAAAACAATGCAAAATAAAATGCGCAAATTCTAGACGCCACTGCATTGATCATCAGCTTTGATTTTACCCAGTCTTGCCAACTTTTCTCCGTGGAGTGCCCTTCCTTGCGTCCCCGACCTCAAACCGCCTAAAAGTTGAGGATGTGTCGCAACCTTATAAATATAAACTAACCTTGGTATAGAGCTACTGTTGGCAGATATTCGCAACAAAAACATGTGTGTGATCTAATTGTTATACAGTATTAACGAAATCGAAATCCTAACTTTGGAAGGTATTATTTTCTTAAATGCGCTTTTATAAAAATTAGTTAGTTTGCAACAAATTGCATTTTCTTAAAAAGTATTTCAGGCTTTTAAATTAATTTTTGTAGTTAACCCTGTTTGCGCTAGGATTATTGCACATTATACAAAGAACCTCGTCGAATATATGCAAAGTAAATTATTAACATTCATAAGGAAAATCCTCGAGAAAGTTTTAATAGTAGACTTTATTTCGAATAAAATTTCCATTCATTTTCCCTCTATACCACCGACTTTTGCTCCTTTTCCTTTTTCGCGGCGCATGTGTATGCTTTTCCGCAATATCGACTTGTTTCGTCATTTTTCACATCTACCGAATGTTTTGATATTAGTTAAATAGGTTATTTGGAAGAAATGGGGTAATCTTATAAAAATCATCGTTTACTGTAAGCTAAATATAAGAGTGAAATAGAAAAAAAAACTGTATATAAAGTTGTGAACTGCTTTGAACCTTATCACTCTTTTATACAGAATAGAAAATTGTCCACATGATAAAAAATTGGTTCAAACATATTGCTTATTAAGCGGTTAGGTCTTTTGACGAGTCTACCACCAATATTCATACCGCCATATATGGAAGCGGCTTTTTAACCCAGCCTGTCAATGTCATATGTTTTGGGTGTTGGACTGGGCAAACGCGTCCCTTTTTTGTCAAACAAGTTTAACACAGTGTTTTACATACAATTTTTAAACATTGTGTCACAAATCGTAAGTGTTAAGCGTTTTGGGTATAGGATTGGGCGGGTTTTGTAACTGTAACCCTTACGATTTTCGGCACAATGTTTAAAAATTGCATGTAAAACATTGTGGTCAACTTGTTTGCCAAAAAAATGACGCGTTTGCCCAGTCTGACACCCGAAACATTTGACATTGACAGACTGGGTTAAAGCACCGCTCTCATAAATGGCAGTATGTATGTGGCAGACACGTCAAAAGCAGAGTTGGGTCTTATTCAAATACTCAGTATTCTGAATAGTATTTAGAATATCTTGGGCCGGTATTCGAATGGTATTCAAATAAATTTGTGTGTTGGTATATGGTATTCGACAGAATATTACATAAATACATCTTTTCGAGCATTCGAATACCGGCATACCGAGTATTCGAATATCAACTGGACTCAAGAGAAATTGCTTTGATCGTCTCGGTAACAAAGTCCTCCTCTAGTAAAAAGATAACACTTTTTCTTTACTCGTCTTGCCTCTCCTCGTTGTTTCTTTGTATATAGGGGTCGTAAAAACTTTAGCACCTTAAGCAAAATATCATTTTTTAAAGGCGTTTCAGGTTAAAATGCAAAATTAATCAATGCCTTTATTTCATTTATAGTGTCTTCGGAAGTTTTTACCAAATGGGAAACTTTTTTATTATTAACTTTATGAAAAAAGTGTCTGTTTATTAAAAGTCCTGCTTGATGAAAATATTCATTTCCACACAAATATTTAAAGGTTGGATGTACAGGGTGGCTTAAAAATGACTTGTTTTCAAATTAATATAAGGATTATTTTCTTACTACGGTACCAAACTTTAAAGGGTGATTTTTATGTCATTTTTTCCTATAAACAATGTGTTTAAAGTTACTTCGTTTCTGAGATACAGAGTGTTAATTATTTTTTTAAAGTCTGTTTTTTTAACATCTTAAATACAAAGCCAGATACAAAAAAATGTACTACACTAAAAAGCTATTTTTTAGTTGCTTTAAAGGAAAAAAAACTACATAAAATCCAGTGGCGTACATTTTCTCTCAATAATATTGGCTGTTATGCCCACTGTACGCCACTGGCTTTTTATGTAGTTTTTATATATATATTTTTAAAAGGCACTAAAAGGAACTAAAAGATAACTTTTTAGTGTTGTACATTTTTGTATCTGGCTTCGTATTTAAGATATTTTAAAAATAGACTTTAAAAAAAAAGGCCCTGGTTCGAAGCATCTCCGGACATATGTTTATGGAAACTTTTCTTTATAAAATAACATAGGAAATCACCCTTTAAAATTTGGTACCGTAGTTAGGAAATAACCCTTATTTTAATTTGGAGATAAGTTATTTTTAAGCCCCCTGTACATCCAAACTTCCAATATTTTTGTGGAAATGTATTTTCTTATCAAGCAGGATTTTTATTAAGGAGACAAAAAGTTAATTATTAAACAGTTTTTCATTTGGTAAAAACTTCCGAAAACACGCTGTATATAATGTACTTTTAAATTAGTTTTAATGATCTAAAAGCAAAAACAAAACCTAGGTAAATGCTCTAATAATACGTATTTAAAATTTAAAATAAATAAAACTCTTTTATTCTAAACAATAAAAATTTTAATTAAACTGTCAATGTGTAATCAAAATAAAGTGCACTTACAAAAAACAAAACTTTAACAAAATTAAATTACAAATTGTAATTTTTCTTTTTTTTAAACATTTACAAAAATTTGGATAAAATATAAATTTACTTTTTAATTAAAATTTTAATTTAGTTTAATTCCGGTGGCGCCTGGCGACAAAAACAATATTTTGAAAATTTAATTAAATTCCCCTGCTTTGCTAGCGACAAAGATACAATAATTATTTTATTTATGAAAAATAAATAATGGCAAATAACGTACTACTTGTTCCGTTTATTGGGATAATAGTACCAATTATTTATGTTAACAGCGAATTTAGTTCAAATTATATAAATAAAATTTAATTAAAAAAAAGGTTTGTTACTTTTTAAAAACGTATTTTATACAGGGTGTTACAGAATGTTGTTAAGAAAATTTAAAGGCAGATTTTACTATTAAAAATATAAAAAAAAGTTCCTATAAACATGGATCCGAAAATTCGTCGTTTTCAAGATATAGAGTAATAAACTGGTAAAAAAAATGTTTTTTTTAAGATCTTAGATATTCGTTTACCAATTTTGTTTTATTTTAGCAAAGGTATTATTAACATTAGGGGTTTTCTATCACAAACCAAGTTACATTTAAAAAGTCCAGTGGCGTGTCAAGCGGCAACTAAAATAATATTTTTAACAAAAAAAAACGGTACGCCACTGACTGCGTTAATGTGTGTAAAACATTAAAAAAAAACTGTTTGTCTTTAAATATTTAACACACCGTAGTTCAAAAACTAAGATTTTTAGGATATATGTTTATATGAAGTGTTTTTCTTATTTTGTTGTAGAGTCGCCACGTAAAGTTTGTTGGTTGAGTTACTGGACACCCTGTATGTATGTAGGTAATTTGATTGAAATTGATGAAAACTTTGATGTCTATTGGTGCCTAAACGGTGAGGTTTATCGACTTTAATAGAGAGTAACTTATTTTTTAAGTTTTTGATTGTCTATAAAATGGCGCCCCCAGCTTTGCGATATCTGTCAAAATAAAAAGTTATGATGTAAATAAATTTTAAGTTTTAGATAAAAGTGCCCTCTGGCGGTATTTAAAAAAGTACTTTTATCTTAAAATTTTAGAATCTACAAAGCTTGATTTGTAAGCCAAATATCATGAACTTTGACGGCTTGTAACTCGAAAACGAATGACATTTTGAAAAAAATTATATAAAGCTCTTCCCTTATTTTGTCAAGTAGAATCACCCCCTTAAATTTCGTGATCAATTTTTGAATCACCCTGTATACTATCCGTTGTTCACCAAAGCTTGACCGATTTTTCACAGTTAATCAACGGCTGTCACATCTTTGGTATGTCGATACTAGGCTTACTAAATACGTTCCTGTTGTTTAAAATTACAGCAGCTTTTTTAAATTTCCTCTTGTTCCAGAGTTCTTCGTTGTTAAAAATTTGGGCCTCCGACCACTGTATGTGGTGATGTTTTAGCCAAGCATGTTGGGCCACCCCGATCTTGACGTTTCAGCTCGTTGCGTATGTTTTTATGTTCTCTTATTCTAATGTATTGGTCTTTTTGTTTCCCCAACGTATACTACTTCAACACATTTACAGGGAATTTGGTAGATACAGTTGTTATTTGATGTGTTGTCCAGTCCCATTTTTGTCAGAATGATTCTCAAATTAGTCTGGGATGTTTTGATACGTACTGAATAACGATAGCGTGTCGATAGATCGAAGAACTATCCTAAAATTGAAACTTATTTAAAATTTAGATAAATTTAAAATATACTAAACACCTTATTGGCTATAACTTACTACTTTTATTTACAAGGTACTTTATCGATGACGTCGTTCAAGATAACTTTTTAATGTTGCAACGTCGATTTCAGCATATCGACTACTGTTTTTATCCCTTTAAAAGTGAGGTTATATGTCACATAACCGCACATATTTATATTTATTATTAATTATTATTCAAAAATATAAATTTATTTTGTGTTTGTGTCCAGTGATAGGGTGTTTTCACGTAATTTAACCATAAAACACTTAATTAAAGACATAACAGTGCATGTAATTATTCTGTAAGGTACCTCGCCCAGCACCCCTAGTCACTCCCCGGTCGCGCAAGTTTGTTAAGTTATAATTAATTAAAAACGGGATATTTTGGATCAGCGCCACTGGTGTTTATTTTAAAAAAGGTCTTAAACCAGTAAGAACCATTTATTCAAAAAAAAAAAAAAAAAAAAAAAAAAATCGATATAACGGCAGAAAACCGGTTTCGGCACCAAAAATAATTTAAGATTAATGATAAATACTATTTGGTCGTGGGAAAATATTGTACATGACTCGTGTCAAAAGTGATTTACACACTCGTGGTATTGACAAACTTTCCCACTCGTGTGAAATATATCAATTTCCACACTTGTTATGTAATATACTATGAATTAATCAGATATTTTTGTTTTGTAAAAATATACTTTTTCTGTATTTTGAGTTAACCTGTACCTTCACAAAATTTTTAAATTATTTTTTAGGCATGTTTACTTTAACTTAGATAATGGAGATATGCTCTATATTGGTTAGGCGGATTAATTTATTGGATGGTCTTCTTGTTGATTGTTTTATTTTTATTAAATCAAAGAAAGTGCATATATATTATTAAATAAAGATAATTGTGTAGCATCAATTTCAGTTAATTTAAATAACACTTGGTTGCCTTTGCTCGATACTGAAGTATCTTCAGGAAAACTAAAAATCAACTAACTTATTACCTTTTTGTATTACAAATAATAAATACACCAGTTACTTATGTCACTCATAACACATATGTCAAACTATTTTCAGTTTGAGATACAAAAAATAATCTAAATTTTAATCATTTTTAATTTAAATATTAGTTAATATTTTATTTTTATTTTTAACTTAATTTTTAACTTGACAACGGTGGCAGACTTGCCACCGAAACGTCGTTTTTAATTAGAATTTTTGGGTTTTTGGGGGTTTTTCTTTTATTTTGTTTCAGGCGACCGGCCAGTTCATAGGGGTCAATAGGGCTGAACAGGGTCAGCTCGTATACCCCGGGACCAGGACCGAAGCGGTCCCATTCTTTCCAGGCGTGTACTCAACAAGAAGACCATCCAACTTAGATAATATTGTATTATTGAATTTTTAAACAAATTTAAACTTTTTACCCATTAGAGTGTGAAAAGTTTCCTAACTGCATTTTATTTGGATTTTGCCTGACCTAGTTTAAAAATTATATGTAGAATGTTCTGCATTTTTTGTAATTAGTTGCTATTGATTTTTTAAATTAGAATCTTGTTTGCTTTTCGTTTTGTCCTCGTTGCTGCAGCAATAAAATTATCCAGTTGTTATATAAATGCTGCAAGTTTATAAAACTTTACCTTTTTTACTATTAGGGTAGTTTTAGTTTAAGGGTAAATCAGTTTTAAAAAAATATGTATTTTACTAACATAAAAATGTAAAAATTGTTTTTTTTTAATTAAAAAATAAAGTTTTATTTTTATACCGAGTGTTTCCTGGAGGTAGTTCTCTGAAACATTTCTGGGTAGTTGGGAAAAGTTAACATTATTGAAAAAATTTACTAAAAATATTGTAACAAACAAACAAATTTTTAATTATATGACTTGCTTACGTTCGGTCCATTGTAAAAGTTATAAAATGAAATTTCCGGGCCACAAAACATGTCTGGGGGAGAAAAGATGATATATAGGAACGCATTTTTTGCGTACTATTTATAATGGAAAGAATCAATGTTTGTGAACAAGACAGAGAAGGAATTGGCACGTTTTTAAGAGACGTGCAAATATTTAAATTAGCAAAATGTTTTTTAACCAAAATAATTTTATGACCTTTGCTTTTAGGTCTGTAAGCATTCTTGATTGAATCTTAAGAAAAGCGCTTCGCTCTATTAATGCCCCCACTTCTATAAGCTTTTTTGCCCACTGAGAAGCTTTAGTGAACTTTGTCGCTATGGCATGGCGTCCCCCACAACCCTAAACATTCTTGATTCTATTCAGAGAAAAGCAATTCGTCTCATTAATGATCCTTCACTTACAAAAAGGCTTCCTTCTCCTGCCCATTTTTGGACCGTGGGGGATTTATCGCTTTTTTATAGGTAGGTATAGGTATATTGGCTTCTGCTCTGAAGAATTGTCCAGTATAGTTCCTCCACTCACGGTTCCCAACAGAGAAACTCGTGGTTCCGCGCGTATGCATCCCTATTTGGTTCAACTGGACAGGCCCCGAACTTCCCACTTTGTTGGTTCTTTTATCCCCGGAGTTTCTAAATTGTGGAACCTGCTGCCCACGGAGGTCTTTCCTTCCCCCAGTATTTAAGTCCCGTGTCAACAAACTCCCTCTTACCTCGCTTAAGACATCTACGATATATTAGTATTTAGGCTTTTAGCCTTCGTGGTTTGTCCAAAGATAAAAAAAATAAAAATTATTGGTACCCTTATGGTTTTTGCTCCAAGAAATTAGCCAATGTATTTATTACCCCTTGGTAGCTTCTATGTAACAACATCGAATCACAATTTATTGTATCTCCTTACAGTCTATTTGAAGCAGCTGCAAACTTCTCATATTGTTTTTTCATTCCATTCCAAGGATGTCCAGAAGAGAAAAATCAATCAACAATTTTTTTGAATGTTTGTGCCCTTAATATCAATATTAGGAAGTCTATCTTTGCAACTATGAGTTTTTAACAACAGTTTTTTTGAATGCAAAACTCTTAATTTTTTGTTTGTCTGGATAATGTTACCAACACATATTCTAAATGAAAATAAATTCGCTACAAAAAGCTCTATTCGCTGTTTCTAACTATTTTTTCTTATGTTTGAATTTTTGTTACTTTTTACAAATATCAATATTTAAATAAATCAAATTCATATATCTAAAGCAAATTGGATGTGCTATAAGAAACGATCTTTAACATTTTTTAATAAAATCACCAATTTAATATTTTCGATATATTTTTTAACAAGGAGTCGTTTTTTTGGCCCCGTCTAAGGTCCAGATCTCAGCACATTTAAGTCCCGTTGTCCTTTACCTAAATTATGGTGTTTTCACATCAATCAATATGTATTATTTGATGCATTCATCGATTATACATAATACTTGTTTTAGTTTATAAAGTCAGATTCTTCTTTTTATGTATTTTTTATTTAATTATATTATAGATGTATACCGCAAAGTTTATTACCCTGTAAAATCGGCGGAGACGGTCGCCAGAGTTAAGCAACGTGGAGCGCGGACGTATCGAGCAGCAACCGTCCAAGTTAAGGAATGAATGGTGTGTGAATGAGAAGAAGTAGGGTCAAGGCGCAATAAAGCCTCCAGGGGTGTAGGGCGAAAAAATATTACTCTTATATTGATATACCTATATGACAATACAAAAATTTAACCATTACTTGAGAAGGTGATCTGCAAACCGCAGTTTTTGGCATAATCAACAAAACCAAGTTATTTATGGAATATTATATTTTAAATAGTATTTCATGGCCACATTAGAAATGTTCTTAAGTAACTGTATTCATTCTACCCCAACTTTCTAAAAATGTTGGACATTTCATTTAAGTGCGCAACAAAAAGCTGTTTTCTTTAAATCTCTTATGCAAAAACTGCGATTTGCAGATCATCTCCTCACTTAATACCAAACATTTTTTACATCATCAAGTGCATAATATAACTATACTGAATTTAAAGTTATTTTCAAAAATTTATTCATTAGCAATTTACACTAGAATAATAAAACACTACATGAAAACAGTTAAATTAGTGTTTTATGTAATATTTAATGTTTTTGTAATTTAGTATTTCTCTTCTTTATAACTGGCAAAGCGTATATCATACGACGATGTAGTATGCAAAATATAAGAATAGTAAGTCGTATTAAAATAAATGTTTTAAATACTTATTTTGGCTAGTTCTGCAAAAGACTCTGTATATTTACAGAACCAAAATAAAAATATCTTTATTTGTAGAAACATTATTAAAAAGCTGTGAACAATTTAAAATTGACGTGGAAGTTTAATTAGGTATACCGAATAAATATTAACAATAGAAGATGCTGCTATTAATTAAATTCATGTTATTATTATTAAAAGACGTATAAGTTACGTACAACTGTATAAGAAAACTGACTTAACTATTAACCAAAAAAAAGTCAGTCAATTTTTCTTATTTAAAGAGCCCTAATAATATTTCTTTAATTTAAGTAATCAGCTGTTTACAAAAAGTAACTGTAAATAATAAATAAAATATCCATTAACCTCTTTAAAAAAAATGTTTTTATAGCCTTATAAAGCTTCCCATCCTTTACAAATATTTTTACACAAAACCCCTATCAAAACACAATAAAACTTTTATTCAATCACTTAAAACCCTGTCAACAAGAACAAGCAGACTTTGAAAACATCTAAAACAAGGAAACAAACAGGGAAACCTCAAAAATCCCGCCGAGTCGAAAGCGTTCGTGCCGACAAAAACCCCAATGGGACCCTGTCTCGTGCCGTCTGGCAGTGTTGCACTGTACACGTCCGATGTGGATGCACTCTGCATTCTGGCAACACTGTAAGAGCATCGATCTTGGAGTGCCGTCCGCCGTCGTCGCCGCCTCATCGGTTAAAGTCGGCTTAAGTCGGTAAGGTGGCGGTAGGCCCCCGAGTCAGGGGATAAAACTGTCTGAGATATTATACACTGAGAGAAAGTCGACGTGTTTGTGAATAAAACAATATCCATTAAAAAATTTGAAGATATATTTTTAAAACAAAATAGCTTAAGAGACACATAATGGTGTGTCTGTCTTATAAATAAGGGGATAATTGTAGGAGCTTCAAAAGATTCCAATTTTGCACGCTACCAGATAAATAAATCTCATGACCATAAACCTTAGACCTTAAAATATGGCCGGGATGACCATATCTATACTAATATTATAAAGAGTTAAAGTTTCTAACTTTACCTTTTAACGTTTGTTTGTTTGTTTGTAAGGGCTAAGCTTAGAAAATATTGAACCGATCATGAAAATTCTTTCACAACCAGGAAGCTATACTAATCAAGTGTTATCTATACTAATATATAAAGAGGTAAAGTTTGTAACTTTGTTTGTGAGTTTGTGGGTTTGTTTGTAGCCGCTAATCTTCGGAAGTACTAGACCTATCATAAGAATTTTTTGACTATCAGAAAGCTACACTATTTAGGAGTGTTATGGGCTATATTTTACTATGTTAAACAAAAAGTTCATACATTAAGTGGGCACGGGTCGACTATCTTGGATAAACTATAACTAAAATTCGGTATTGACGTCACTTTTCTCAATGGATTTTAATTCTGTTGTTTTTTTTAAATAAATAAAGTGATTTAAGAAAAAAAGTTTATATGTATAATAATATCAAAAAAAAACATACACAGAGTGTTTAAAAAAATAGTTTACATTTAAAATTCGATATAACTCAACGGATTTTTTAATAGGTAGACTGATTCAAGGGGAAGGTTTATATGTATTATAATGTCAAAAAACATATACAAAGTGTTTACAAAAATTGTTTACATTGAAAATTCGATATTGACGTTACTATTCTCAACGAATTTTGATTTTTGGTAGATATAGTGAATCAAGATAAAGGTTTATAGGTATAATATTATTAAAAGAAACATATACAGAGTGTTTTAAAAAATAGTTTACATTTAAAATTCGATATTTCTCAACGAATTTTGATGCGTTTTTTAAATAGATACAGTGATTCAAGAGAAAGGTTTATATGTATAATAATGTAAAAAAACATATACAGAGTGTTTAAAAAAATAGTTTACAATAGGTGGACTGATTTAGAGTAAGGTTTATGTGCATAATAATGTAAAAGAAAAATTATGCGGAGTTATGCGAAGATATATACGGAGTGTTTAAAAACATAGTTTACATTTAAACTTGCTATTACTTAACGGATTGTGATGCGGTTTTTTTTTAATAGATAGACTGATTCAAGAGAAAGGTTAATATGTATAATTATATAAAAAAACATATACAAAATGTTTAAAAAATAGTTTACATTTAAAATTTGATATTACTTAATGAATTTTAATGCGTTGTTTTTTAAATAGATAAAGTAATTCAAAAGAAAGGTTTACATGTATAATAATATAAAAAACATACTCAGAATGTTTAAATAATGGTTTACATTTAAAATTCGATATTGACAGTTGCAGTTGAAAAAAGAAAAAAAGTGTATATAGAAATTGTGCACATGTTTCTATGGTTTTAAAAAAATTATAGAATTGCCACACAGGATGGGTCAAAAAGATGTTATATAAAAAACCCTTACAACTAAAAATGCATTCTAGCTATGTTATTAAATTATTTAGAGGTTTACAAAACTACTTAAATATAAAAAAAAATAAGTTTCTTATCACCATTTATTGGATTTAATGCGTTTTTTGTTAATAGACAAAAAAAATTTAAGAGGAAGGTTTATATGTATATAATAATATTTAAAATCTTCGCTATATAGGAAAGGAGAATTGTTTTACTGCAAATTTAATGTGTGCGAAGCCGCGGGCAAAAAGCTAGTAGCTTTAGTATGAATAAACAAAAACTTCAGAGAATATATATAATTAACGCCCAACAAAGAAGGCACGGGTCGTCTAGTGGAAGATAATTGTAAATACTAAAGAAATAGGTTTCATTCAAAAAGTAAATCATTGGTATAGTAAATGTTAGATTAGTAAATATATAGGAAATATAATGGTAAAAAATAAAGAAGCAAGTCTTTTCAATTTTTTAAACTTTCTTTAAAACACTTTTTTTTTTAATTGACGGGAAAATTGAATTTTCCACTCAATTTTTTAAGCGGAAAATGCTATTTTACAGGACTAATTTACTCTCCGGTCCCTAGTTTACTTTCCGGTCTCTCATTTACTTTCCGGTCCCTGATATCAAAAAATCCTGTTAGCCATGACAAAAATTGTCAGAGTTCAATTGTTACTATTTGACAGTTCAAGATATTGTAAAGTAAAGAAAGCATCATTTTGCCAAAATGGAGTCAGACATGGAAAATCCAGATGAAATATTTGAAGCAGCCTTGCCTTATTGTCGTTTAAATATAACACTAAAAATTTACACAGTTTTTTTTTCCGGTCAATTAAAAAAATTATGTACGATACTCGACCGGAAATACTTTTTACGGGTCTCCTCAAAAAAAAGGGATAAATGTTTTTCGTCGACCCGTAAAATACCATTTCCGGTCTAGTAACGTAAATAGCTATTACAAGAAGGTCTGCTGGTTGTTCGGACGAATGCATTAAACATCCCACTTTGAGGGACTTGTGATAATTAAAGAAAAAGACCTAAAATTTTGTGTTTTTTTTTTAAATAATGTAGGACATGAAAATGTTTTTTTTCGAACAAAGGCCTTAGTACAGGTATGTAATTAGTACAGAATATTGCTGTAATTTTTTTTTATCTTTGGACAAACCACGAAGGCTTAAAGCCTAAATACTAACGTACCGTGGGTGTCTTAGGCGAGGTAAGAGGGAGTTTGGTGAAACGGGACTTAAACACTTGAAGATTTGGGGGAAGGAAAGACCTCCGCGGGCAGCAGGTTCCACAATCTAGAAACTCTAGGGATAAAAGAACGAACAAAGTGAGAAGTTCGGGGCCTGTCCAGTTGGGCCGTATAGGGATGCATACGCGCAGAACCACGAGTTTCTCTGTTGGGAACCGTGAGTCGAGGAACTATACTGGACAATTCTTCAGAGCAGAAGCCATAGAAGTACCTATAAAAAAGCGATAAATCCCCCACAGCCCGACGATGGGCAAGAGAGGGAAGCCTTTCTGTAAGTGAAGGATCATTAATGAGACCAATAGCTCTTCTTTGAATAGAATCAAGAATGCTTAGGGTTGTGGGGGACGCCATGTCCCAGATATGGGAACAATATTCCAAGGGAGGTCGGATTTGGGACACATATAAAGTGTATAAATTAGAAGCGGAAAAATACTTTTTGGCTCGAAAGAGAAATCCAAGCTTTTTTGAAGCTGCCATGGCTATAGATACAATGTGTTTATGCCAGTTAAGGTTACTTTCAAATGTGACGCCCACAAGATTGAAGGTGGTCTTTGCTCTGTAAAACTTGGCCGCTCATAAGTAGAGGATGAGTATTTGATGACTCTTTTCGCGACAAGGAACATGATTGTGTTTTGGATGCATTAAAATGGACGAGACTTTTGGCGCCCCAATTCAATATTAAATTAAGATCCTGCGAAAGAGATATCTGCATCGCTCTGCGTTTGTTTTCCAAGTCAGGTTTAGTGATGGGTTTAGGAACCTGAAAACTGGAGTGAAGGGTACTATCGTCGGCGAAACTATGAATGGAACGAGTTGTGGACGAGAGAAGGTCGTTGATGTGAAGAAGAAACAATGGTGGTGCCAAAACTGAGCCCTGAGGAACTCCAGCATTTACTTGGTGAAAGCTTGAAAAATGGCCGTCCACAATAACTGATATACGTCGATCAGATAGATAACTAGAGAGCCAAGTACAGAGTTTAGTTGAAGACCATAGGAGGAAAGTTTATTAATAAGTGCGGCATGCCAGACCTGGTCAAAATCTTTGGATATATCAAGAGCAACGATCTGGGACTCACCTAGAAACTCAAGAGACTTTTTCCAGCAGTGTGAAACGAAGAAAAGAAGATCTGCTGTAGATCTTTTGTGGCGAAATCCATACTGCCTGTCATGCAAAATTTTGTATTTTTCTAAGTAGTTAAGAATTTGTAAATTAATTAACAAAGAACTGAAAGAATTGAAATTGGTCTATAGTTAGATGAAAGAGATTTAGATCCTTTCTTTGGAATAGGCTGAACACGTGCAGCTTTCCAGCTCTCCGAAAAGACACCTGTGTCGTAAGAAATTCGAAAGAGCCGAGTTAAGATTGGTGCAAGTTCTGGAGCACATTTTTTAAAACGATTGCTGGTATGCCATCCAGCCCTTTCTGTTATAAGGGTTTTTTCCTTATTACAGATCTAAATTTTTAAAAAACATTTAGAATAATAACTAAGGCGACAACAGGCAAAACATAACCTTTTATGAATTACGTTTATAAAACTAAACGTATAAAACAACAACTATAAATTCCATTTACAGTACATCTAATAGGAGGTCATATTTTAAAATTCCAGATTAACTCTAATTTACGGTGCAAAATATTTAGCATTAAAATGTAATTGAGGTCATCCAGTAGAACATTTTTCTTCGCGTATACAATAAAACTGCCAGCTTTTCCCATTTCTCATACAACTTATTAAAGTTTATCATAAAATTACATTTAACTTTAGCATTTTTATATTTCCTTATAATATTAGGTGAGATGGTTGCCATCTTGGAAATTGAACATAGAAATTATGTGACGTAAGGGAGATTTTGTTTATTAATAGTAAAACCTTTTTTTTGTAAAATGGTGGGTTTCTAAATATTTTAATCAAATTATTATTTTTAACCTGTATATCATACTCTTAGATATTAAGAAAATTCAAAACAAACTGTCATTAAAAATAGTTATTTATTAGATAAGTGTAATAAGATTACATATAAGTCACGCAAGAAAAGTTTAACTCTCGAGCCCGAAGGGCGAGAGAGGTAATTTTCTTAAGTGACTTATATGTAATAACTCACGTGTCTAATACAAAATTTTATCCAACACTTTCGTATAAATCGTTTTTAATATCGAAAATAATTTGAAAACGTCATCCATTATTTGTTACTTGTCATTGTCAACACCAGCAACAAAATTTTGTATTTTTTGGAAAGCAAGTTTGTTTGGTTGTAATGCATTTTGTTGGTAACTACGGGTTTGTTTAGTAAACAACTTTGTAGGTAAACATAAAAATGCTTTGCGAAATGGAAAATTGTGAAGTACCTGCGAAAATTTTGGAAGAAGCTGCGGTAGCGACATGCAGTTTAATTCCAGAGAAGTCAAAACTAACGTACAATAAAGAATTTGAAGATTTTGAAGCATGGAAGAAAAGGCGAGGAGTTGGTACTATAAATGAAGATGTTATTATGGCTTACTTTCTGTTTTTATTAAAAAAGTTGCTCCCTCATCAATGTGGACCAAGTATTCAATGATAAAAACGACCTTAAAAGTATATAAGAACGTGGATATAGGGAGGTATGGAAAAGTTGTCGCTTATTTGAAGAGCAATTCAAGAAATTTCAAACCGAAAAAGGCAAAAATTCTGGAGAGGCAATACATCGAAAAATTTTTGGCTGAGGCACCTGACGACGAGCACTTAATGTCAAAGGTATGAATTTACTTTAGTTTCTGGTATTAAATATTTATCTGTTCGGATTTTTATAGGTTGCATTGATATTGGGAATCGCTCGTGCATGCCGTTGTGACGAACTAACTCGCTTAAGTAATGAAGATATAGTAGATAAAGGCCAGTACATATATGTTTCTATACCTGATACCAAGACGAACAAATCGAGAAGCTTTACAATTTTAAAAGAAGGATTTTTGGTAAATGTGCTTGAATTATTTAGAAAATATGTGTCCCTAAGGCCAGAGAACACGCCTCACAAAAGATTTTTTGTCAACTTTCAAAAGGCAAATGCACTAGGCAATGCGTGGGAATAAATAAAATTTCGAAAATTCCGAGAGTAGTTGCTCATTATTTGCAACTACCTGATGAAATCTTATATGTATAGTGGTCATAGCATGCGGCGTTCTTCAGCGACACTTCTAGTCAACGCTGGGGCCGATATCACCAAACTTAAACGCCATGGCGGGTGGAAGTCTTCTACCGTGGCAGAAGGATATTTAGAAGATTGCATCTCTAACAAGTTTGAGATTGCAAGACGAATACAGGGTGAAGAGCGCACCAAGGCAAGTACTAGTGCTGAAAGACTTCCTGAAGAACACTCCGCACAATGTAACGTTGTCCAAGATAAATCTAATATAACAATTACTGTTAATATAAACACGAATAAATTGTAGTATAATATATTAGTTGTTTTATGTTATTTTTAATTGTGAAATGTTGGAAGTAATAAAGAATTAGTATAAGTCACTAGTAAGCTAAAGTCTATAATTCACTAGTGAGCTAAAGGGTACTTTAGCTCACTAGTGACTTATAGTACACTTTATATCCTCAAAATCTGATCAATTATGTAGATATTATATGTAAGTGTTGGATAAAATATTTAAAAACATTTTAATATCAGTTGCAAATAATAAGTATCATTGCAGCTGTTTTCTTAACAGATAGAAGAAATGCGATTTTTAGGCAACAATTAATACTTTTCTCTCAGTTCATAACTCGTAAAATTCTTTAAGAGTATTAAACATGAATCATTTTGAGCGTCAGCTGCGTCTTTGGAATTGTACAGGGTGCTCCAGAAAAAAAATCAATATAAAACTTGTGTTAAACGTGTTTTTTTAAATGGAACACCCTGTATATTAGTATATATTTGGGTTGTAGGAGTAAAAATATTGTTAATGTTATCAGCGATCCCTATACCAAAACTAAAAGGGTTTTAAATTATTTGCGATTTTGGAAAATGAATGGATGACAAAAACAAACTTTTAATATTAAAGTAGGTAAGGTAGGATACATATCCTACCTTACCTAGGCTTGACTTTTATATTATGTTAGATTGCTAAAAATTAGGTGTACAATTACCTACATTTAAATTTTTACTAAAATTATACAGGGTGTCTAATAACTAATATTTACTATTATATTATTTTTGGACACCCTGTGTGTGATGGTACATTTGATATTCTAGCAGTCTAACATAATATACAAAGTCAAGCATAAATAAGGTAGGATATATTGAAATGTTATTTTTGTCAAGAATTTTTCAAAAATCCTGAATATCTTAAGAACCTCACATTTTTGGTATAGGTATTGCTAAAAAAATTTACGATATTTAAATTTTTACAATTCAAAAGTGAACTAATATACAGGGTGCTCCATTTAAAAACACAAACATAATATGAATTTTCTTTGGAGCACCTTGTATAATTCCACCATCGGCGCCGCAGATGACGCTCACACAATTCATATACAATCCTTTTGAAGCATTTTACAAGTTATGGACTAGGATGAAATTGGTCACGAAAATCTGTAACTGGCTCACAGATCATTTTGTTTTGTTTTCAACCGGGTTTTCGTCTATTTCTAAACGCCATAGAAAATAACCGTAGTAAAGTTTTTAAAGAAAAATACAAAAGTATTTTTCCTCGCGTAGGCAATAAAAATGCTAGCTTCTCCCATTTCTCAAGAACTTATTAAAATTTATAATAAAATTATGTTTAACTTTGGCATTTTTATATTCCTTTATACCCTAATATAATACAAATTGAAGTAGTTAGTCTACAATGTTTCTTTTTTCATCATTGTAATAAGATTTTTCCTAAACTAATAAAATATCATCTTATGTAGATTTATGTTATAAATATTAAACGTAATATGAATAATAAATCCATTCAGGACAAAAACAATCTTGTAGGATGGCTTGATAAAAATCCCTTAATAAAAGGTTTTTTATGATTACAAAATTGTGAAAAGCATATAAAAATATTTGATGAGATGAGACCTTCGTAAAAAATGATAAAAAAATAATTTTTAAAAATACTTTTTTTTATAATAATCTCTAGAGAAAATATTTTGATATGATTTTTTTTTATATTTGGACAATCCACGAAGGCTGAAAGCCTAACTACTAACGTACCGTGGGTGTCTTAAGCAGGGTAAGAGGAAGTTTGTTAACACGGGACTTAAAAACTTGAAGATTAAGGGGGGAAGGAAAGACCTCCGCTGGCAGCAGGTTCCACAGTCTAGAAACTCTAGGGATAAAAGAACAAACGAAATGGGAAGTTCGGGGCCTGTCCAATTGAACTGTATAGGTATGCATACGCGCGGCACCACGAGTTTCTCTGTTGGGAGCTGCAAGAGGAGGGACTATACTGGATAATTCGTCGGAGCAGAAGCTGTAAAGGTATCTATAGAAGAGCGATAGATCTCCCACAGCTCGACGATGGGCAAGGGAAGGAAGTCTTTGAGTAAGTAAAGGATCATTAATAAGACGAACAGCCCTTCTTTGATTGGCATCAAGAATGCTGAGGGTTGTAGGGGATGCCATTCCCCAGACATGAGAACAATATTCCAGACAGGGTCGAATTTGGGACACATGCAAAGTGTATAAATTGGAAGGAGAAAAACACTTTTTGGCTCGGAAAAGAAACCCAAGCTTTTTTGAAGCCGCGGTGGCTATAGATACAATGTGTTTATGCCAGTTAAGGTTATTCTCAAATGTTACGCCCACAAGGTTAAACGTGTCCGCGCTCTGCAAAACCTGACCACTCATAAGCAAAGGATGAGTGATTGATGATTTTTTTCGCGACAAGGAACACGATTGTGTTTTGGATGCATTAAATTGAACAAGATTTTTGGCGCCCCAATCCAATATCAAATTGAGATCCTGTGAAAGAGATATCTGCATCGCCCTGCGTTTGCTTTCCAAGTCGGGTTGAGAGATTGGTTTGGGAACCTGAAAAAGTAGAGTGAAGGGTACTATCGTCAGCATATCTATGAATGGGATTGGTTGTGAAAGAAAGAAGGTCGTTGATGTGAAGAAGAAACAAAGTTGGAGCTAGTACTGAACCCTGAGGCACTCCAGCATTAATTTCGTGAAAGCTTGAAGAGTGGCCATCAACAATGACTGATAAACGTCAATTAGAAAGATAACTGGAGAGCCAAGAGCAGAGTTTAGTTAGAAGACCGTAGGAGGGAAGTTTATTAAGAAGTGCGTCATGCCAGACTTGGTCGAAAGCTTTAAATATATCAAGAGCAACGATCTGGGACTCACCTAGAAACTCAAGAGACTTGTTCCAGTTGTGTGAAACGAAGGAAAGAAGATCTGCTGTAGATCTCTTGTGACGAAATCCGTATTGCCTGTCATGTATTTTTAATATTTGCAAAATCGCCGAGAATATTTTAGAAATATATGATATAGAAGCTGCTATACAGGGTGTCCAAGAATATGTGGGCAATCTCTTGGATTCAAATAGAACACGTAAAAATAATGTCAGAAGTTCCTATAAATTTGTTTCCCAAAGTCCTTATTTACAGAGATATGTGCCATTAAACGACGCCGCTGGGAGTCTTTTTAAATAAATTTTTATCACTTGGTATAATAAAATATTTTTTTAATATAGTAAATACGATTAACGACTCTAAAAATAGTATCCTTGTAAAACATTTGCCTTTATTACTTCTACTATAGGCTTACCAAAAGCTTTTAGAGACAAAATGTTCCTCTAAAACTAAATTAACTTTAAAAATAAACTGCTCAATGCAGAAAATACTTCCTTTGAAATAAAAGTCCCTTTTATTAAACCAATATATTTTAAGTTCTTATATACTCAACTCAAGGGTCTGATATTTTATTTTTTATTCCTTTTTTAATATAAAATAAACTTTTTAAGAAAATAATTGTTTTGTTTAAAATATTTGAAATAAAAAAATGGTTGTAGAAAATATTCTTAAATTTTTAAAAAATACACACAAAATGTTTTTATATGGCCTTTATTCTAATGAGTGAAATAAATTAAGTTGTTTATAAAATTTAATGAGAAATTATTTTAGTATCAATAAAATTAAAACTTTTAAAAATAAAAATAGGTATTTTTATGCCTTATATCTATGGTTTGTATTTAAATTAATTTTCTAGAAGTTTTTTTTTAAATATTTTACATTTACAAACAAATTTAGGTTTTGGTACCCCACCTTAAATAACATTATAAAACACGTTATTTTCAGTCTCTTAAAGAACTAATTAAAAAGCAATAAATTGCAGAAATACTAACAATAGTTATTAGTTAAAGCTTTGTTTCAATTAAAATTAATAAAAAAGTGACTAATAAAACAATTAAATTTATATACAGTGTGTCCAAGATAAGGATCCTAAGCATGGGAATCTCAGTAACTATTGGACATACAGCTTAGGTTAAATTAGAGGAAAGTTGTGTTTTTTACAGCTTATTTACATGCCGTTTAAAAACTTGAAAAAATTTCTTGGCCTGCTGAGATATTTGACAAAAACCAAAATTTGACTATATCGATTCTATTTTTTTCTGACTTTTGAAGAGATATAATAAAACCAAACAGATTTTTTCATTGATACTTTTTAGCTACTACATGATGGTATTTTTAGATTTTATACCCGACGTTTCGTTTTCAAGAAACCATCATCAACTTTATTTTTTTATATGGCTCGAAAAAAAGTACACCTTGTATCTGATCCCATTTTTTATTACAAATTCAACGATGTATCACATGTCATATTTTGGTTTTTAGTTAAAAGAAAAATTGCATTTTTTCTATTTTTTTTTATTATTTTTAAGTAGGCCTTGCAAACAAATGCTTGGACGTTAATACCTGTTACCGTATTTGTAACATAATTTAATATCATTATAAAATAGTTTTTGTCGTTATTACCCTGTTTATCGATTTGTTGTTTTTAGAGCAATTGTTCTTATTGTTATTGTTGTCTCTATTATTGTTTATTGGTGAATAGCTAAAATCTTATTGTATTATTACGGTCGAATATGCAGGATGGCCATTATAGCCATGAAGATAAGTTTGACATGCTAACATACTACATTTTGTGCTGCAAAAATAAATGAAGGTATCATTTCTGCAGTTAATGATTTATGGTAAATACATGGACCTGGTATTTTAGTTCCCTAAATTCCACACCACATATTAAACCCAAAACGTTCTTGTGTTTCGATATTTTCGCGGATTTTGTTGAGCCTAGTAATGCGTATTGCGAATTTTTAGAGTCGTTACTCGTATTTACTATATTAAAAAATTATTTTATTATACCAAGTGATAAAAAAGTTATTTAAAAAGACTCCCAGCGGCGTCGTTTAAGGGCACATATCTCTGTAAATAGGGACTTTGGGAAACAAATTTATAGGAACTTCTCACATTATTTTTACGTGTTCTATTTGAATCCAAAAGATTGCCCACATATTCTTGGACACCCTGTATAGAAGCTTCTATATCATATATTTCTAAAATATTCTTGGCGATTTTGCAAATATTAAAAATGCATGACAGGCAATACAGATTTCGTCACAAGAGATCTACAGCAGATCTTCTTTCCTTCGTTTCACACAACTGGAACAAGTCTCTTGAGTTTCTAGGTGAGTCCCAGATCGTTGCTCTTGATATATCTAAAGCTTTCGACCAAGTCTGGCATGACGCACTTCTTAATAAACTTCCCTCCTACGATCTTCCAACTAAACTCTGCTCTTGGCTCTCCAGTTATCTTTCTAATCGACGTATATCAGTCATTGTTAATGGCCACTCTTCAAGCTTTCACGAAATTAATGCTGGAGTGCCTCAGGGTTCAGTACTAGCTCCAACTTTGTTTCTTCTTCACATCAACGACCTTCTTTCTTCCACAACCAATCATTTCAATCATAGTTATGCTGACGATAGTACCCTTCACTCTACTTTTCAGGTTCCCAAACCAATCTCTCAACCCGACTTGGAAAGCAGACGCAGGGCGATACAGATATCTCTTTCACAGGATCTCAATTTGATAGTGGATTGGGGCGCCAAAAATCTCGTTCAATTTAATGCATCCAAAACACAATCGTGTTCCTTGTGGCGAAAAAAATCATCAAACACTCATCCTTTGCTTATGAGTGGTCAGGTTTTGCAGAGCGCGGACACGTTTAACCTTGTGGGCGTCACATTTGAGAATAACCTTAACTGGCATAAACACATTGTATCTATAGCCACCGCGGCTTCAAAAAAGCTTGGATTTCTTTTCCGAGCCAAAAAGTATTTTTCTCCTTCCAATTTATACACTTTGCATGTGTCCCAAATTCGACCCTCTCTGGAATATTGTTCTCATGTCTGGGGAATGGCATCCCCTACAACCCTCAGCATTCTTGATGCCAATCAAAGAAGGGCGTCTTATTAATGATCCTTTACTTACTCAAAGACTTCCTTCCCTTGCCCATCGTCGAGCTGTGGGAGATCTATCGCTCTTCTCTAGATACCTTTACAGCTTCTGCTCCGACGAATTATCCAGTATAGTCCCTCCTCTTGCAGCCCAACAGAGAAACTCGTGGTGCCGCGCGTATGCTTACCTATACAGTTCAATTGGGCAGGCCCCGAACTTCCCATTTCGTTCGTTCTTTTATCCCTAGAGTTTCTAGACTGTGGAACCTGCTGCCAGCGGAGGTCTTTCCTTCCCCCCTAATCATCAAGTTTTTAAGTCCCGTGTTAACAAACTTCCTCTTACCCTGCTTAAGACACCCACGGTACGTTAGTATTTAGGCTTTCAACCTTCGTGGATTGTCCAAAGATAAAAAAAAATCATATCAAAATATTTTCTCTAGAGATTATTATAAAAAAGTATTTTTAAAAAATTATTTTTTTATCATTTTTTACTAAGGTCTTATCTCATCAAATATTTTTATATGCTTTTCACAATTTTGTAATCATAAAAAAACCTTTTATTAAGGGATTTTTATCAAGCCATCCTACAAGATTGTTTTTGTCCCGAATGGATTTATTATTCATATTACGTTTAATATTTATAACATAAATCTACATAAGATGATATTTTATTAGTTTAGGAAAAAATCTTATTACAATGATAAAAAAAGAAACATTGTAGACTAACTACTTCAATTTGTATTATATTAGGGTATAAAGGAATATAAAAATGCCAAAGTTAAACATAATTTTATTATAAATTTTAATAAGTTCTTGAGAAACGGGAGAAGCTAGCATTTTTATTGCCTACGCGAGGAAAAATACTTTTTGTATTTTTCTTTAAAAACTTTACTACGGTTATTTTCTATGGCGTTTAGAAATAGACGAAAACCCGGTTGAAAACAAAACAAAATGATATGTAAGCCAGTTACAGATTTTCGTGACCAATTTCATCCTAGTCCATAACTCGTAAAATGCTTCAAAAGGGTTGTATATGAATTGTTGTAAGCGTCAGCTGCGGCGCCGATGGTGGAATTATGCAAGGTGCTCCAAAAAGAAAATTCATATTAAATTTGTGATTTTTAAATGGAGCACCCTGTATATTAGTTCACTTTTGAATTGTAAAAATTTAAATGTAGATAATTGTACACCTAATTTTTAGCAATCTAACATAATATAAAAGTCAAGCCTAGTTAAGGTAGGATATGTATCCTACCTTACCTACTTTAATATTAAAAGTTTGTTTTTGTCATCCATTCATTTTCCCAAATCCCAAATAATTTAAAACCCTTTCAGTTTTGGTATAGGGATCGCTGATAAAATACCATTATTTTTACTCCTACAATCCAAATATAAACTAATATACAGGGTGTTCCATTGAAAAAAACACGTTTAACACAAGTTTTATATTGATTTTTTTCTGGAGCACCCTGTAAAATTCCACCATCAAAGACGCATTTGATGCTCAAAATGATTCATGTTCAATACTCTTATAGTATATTACATTACATGACTGACTTATTACACACGAGTGGGAATATTGTTGCACGAGGCGTCAGCCGAGTGCGAAAACTACACGAGTGTAAGAAAGTGATTTTGACACAAGTAATGTACACTATCTTTCCTACGACCACAAGTTATTCACCAAAAATACAATAAAAGTTGTTTGTCTTCACAGAAAAAATAAGAAAAGAATTGAAAACTTTGCATCACTAGGGTGATATATACTTTTCCTTACTGCGATATATTATACTGTTTAACAATATTTTTATATCAAAAATCACCTACCTAGTAGCTTTTTATCATTTTAAAATTAAAAAAGGTCCTCATTTAAAAAATATTGCATGGGTTTTTTAATATAAATCCCATTAACAGCCTGATAACTCCAAATTTATTTTAAATAACAATGACAGCGATGACAGCTTTATATTATACTTTTTGCAACAGTAGTGTTGTAAAGTACTTTGCAACACTAGTGTGATATAAGGCATTTTCTATGCATGAAAACAGTGTGCTATTTACTATTTTCACATGTGGTCGTAGGAAATAGTTATTTTCCTAACAAGTGCGGAAAGTATCATTTTTCCGCACGCGATTGCAGTTAGCCGAACGACGCGAAGCGGAGTTCGGATAGCAATCGAGTGCGGAAAAATACTTTCCGCAAACGTTAGGAACAATATTTTTTCTACTAGCGTAGGATAAAATACTTTCCGCAAGTGTTAGGAACAACATTTTTTCTACTAGCTTAGGAAAATAAATAAAACAGTTCGTCTATAATATATGTATTTTGTATTTTTTATTACATATTAAGAAAAAAAACTAAATCTAAATCTTATCACTATTTATATTAATTATAAAGGAGCAGTTGTTGGCATTTTGTAAATTTATAGCAGATGACAAAACCTTGGGTATGGTGGTCGTAGACCCAGTATTGCCACTTTCTACCTCTGCATTACCTGGATTTCTTTGTATCTCGGTTTGAATAGAATATATTTCAGATTGGGAGGCGGATGCTGATGTCGTAAATGTTGTTGGGTCTTTCTGATTTAAGATTTTGTTTGATATTCTGGTTCGTTCTTTTGCGGACTCCTCGATATAACCTTCGGCAACTGAAGTCGATTTCCAGCCGCCCAGTCTTTTAATATTGGTTATGCCTTCCCCGGAATCTGCCAACATTGTCGCAGATGATCGGCGGAAGCTATGGCCTGTGTATAAATGAGGGTCTGAAGACCGAGGTACCCAGCGATATCTGCTGGCATCTTGCCAAAGGAATTTATGCCCACACACTGGACTGAGATAACTCCCTTTTATATTGAGTAAAAATCTATTATGCTTAGTATTAGGTTTTCTTAAACTTGCATATTTTCTATACAATGCCAAATATTTTCCATTTTTTACCTCTTTTGAAATTGTAAAACATCGGGATGTATGGTTTTTTGATTGAGATATGTTAATCATTACAAAATCGCCTTTATCAATAACATCATTTGTAGTTAAATTGCAAAGCTCTTCTCTCCGGCATGCTCCCGCCAGTCCGAATATTGTTGCCACTTTGATCATTAAGTAAATTTCGTCAGGTGCTTCTAGTAGGAACTTACTAATTTGTTCATTGGTAAAAACTTTAGCTTTTTTGGTTGAAAACCAATATTCATTTTCTTAAGAAATGCTGTTAACTTGAAATACCTGCTGATATCCACATCTTTTTCAATTTTAAGCTTGCTCTTCAACATCGAATACTTGGACCAAAGAGTATTCGGCTTGATAGTCTTGGAGAGCTTGGCAAAATACGCAAGCAAAACTTCTTCTTTCAAGCTTTTCACTCCTTTTCCATTACACCAGTTTTGAAATACTTCGTATTCCTTGTTATACCTGTTTTTGATTTTTCAGGCAAAAATTCTAAACTCTTAACAGTCTCCAAAATTTCGCTTGGTAGGTCGTCGTCTGATTCAAGCATTTTAAAATCGTCAAGAACTTAATTATTATATTCAGCAATATTATTTGACTTTGACTTTGACAAATTATCTCGTACTTGGTTGTTATGGAGCGATTCTGTTGCCATGGTTTTACCTTTTGGGTGAAGTTACTTAACCCTTTGTTGGATATTCTTTCGATCATAAGAAATAATTATTATTTATAAAAAATTAAGGTATAAAGTCGAATTCTACTTGTGTAGTCTAGTCTGACGTTTACTTATACGTATTTCTGAGATAATGAAATTTTTATCTAAAACATCTATTTATTTAGCCTAATATAATTTGATTTTTGTGTTGCAATTGAATATATACATTTTTAACTTATTTTTACTTTTCCACACGCCGTGCGGAAAAGTAACTTTGCCGCACGGCGTGCGGAAAAGTAACACTTTCCAAACTAAAATGCGTGCGGAAAAGTGGACTTTTCCGCACGCTAGTAGAAAAAGAATTTTACGAGTTATGAACTGAGAGGAAAAGTACTAATCGTTGCTTAAAAATCGCATTTCTGCTATCTATTAAGAAAACAGCTGAAATGATACTTATTATTTGCAACTGATATTAAAATCTTAAAACGTTTTTAAATAATTTTTTAATGACAGTTTATTTTAAGTTTGTTTTGATTTTTCATAATATCTAAGAGTATGATATACAGGTTAAAAATCATAATTTGATTAAAATATTTAGAAATCTACCCTTTGACAAAAAAAAAAAAGGTTTTACTATTATTAAACAAAATCTCCCTAACGTCACATAATTTTTATGTTCAATTTCCATGGTGGCAACCATCTCACCTAATATTATAAGGAAATATAAAAATGCTAAAGTTAAATGTAATTTTATGATAAACTTTAATAAGTTGTATGAGAAATGGGAAAAGCTGGCAGTTTTATTGTATACGCGAAGAAAAATGTTCTACTGGATGACCTCAATTACATTTTAATGCTAAATATTTTGCACCGTAAATTAGAGCTAATCTGGAATTTTAAAATATGACCGCCTATTAGATGTGCTGTAAATGGAATTTATAGTTGTTGTTTTATACGTTTAGTTTTATGAACGTAATTCATATAAGGTTATGTTTTGCCTGTTGTCGCCTTAGTTATTATTCTAAATGTTTTTAAAAATTTAGATCTGTAATAAGGAAAAAACCCTTATAACAGAATGGGCTGGATGACATACCAGCAATCGTTTTAAAAAATGTGCTCCAGAACTTGCACCAATCTGAACTCGGCTCTTTCGAATTTCTTACGACACAGGTGTCTTTCCGGAGAGCTGGAAAGCTGCACGTGTTCAACCTTTTCCGAAGAAAGGATCTAAATCCCTTCCATCTAACTATAGACCAACTTCAATTCTCACAGTTCTTTGTAAAGTAATGGAAAAATTATTTAATTCACAAATTCTTAAGTACGTAAAAATCACAAAATTTTGCATGACAGGCAGTATGGATTTCGCCACAAAAGATCTACAGCAGATCTTCTTTTCTTCGTATAACACTGTTGGAATAAGTCTCTTGAGTTTCTAGGTGAGTCCCAGATCGTTGCTCTTGATATATCCAAAGCTTTTGAACAGGTCTGGCATTCTTAATAAACTTTCCTCCTATGGTCTTTCAACTAAACTTGGCTCTCTAGTTATCTATCTGATCGACGTATATCAGTTATTGTGGACGGCCATTCTTCAAGCTTTCACCAAGTAAATGCTGGAGTCCCTCAGGGCTCAGTTCTGGCACCAACATTGTTTCTTCTTCACATCAACGACCTTCTCTCGTCCACAACTAATTCCATTCATAGTTTCGCCGACGATAGTACCCTTCACTCCAGTTTTCAGGTTCCTAAACCCATCACTAAACCTGACCTGGAAAACAAACGCAGAGCGATGTCTATATCTCTTTCGCAGGATCTTAATTTAATATTGGATTGGGGCGCCAGAAATCTCGTCCGTTTTAATACATCCAAAACACAATCATGTTCCTTGTCGCGAGAAGAGTCATCAAATACTCATCCTCTATTTATGAGCGGCCAAGTTTCACAGAGCAAAGACACCATCAACCATGTGGGCGTCACATTTGAAAGTAACCTTAACTGGCATAAACACATTGTATCTATAGCCACGGCAGCTTCAAAAAGCTTGGATTTCTCTTTCGAGCCAAAAGTATTTTTCCGCTTTTAATTTATACACTTTTATATGTGTCCCAAATCCGACCTCCCTTGAAATATTGTTCCCATATCTGGGGCATGGCGTCCCCCATAACCCTAAGCATTCTTGATTCTATTCAAAGAAGAGCTATTCGTCTCATTAATGATCCTTCACTTACAGAAATGCTTCCCTCTCTTGCCCATCGTCGGGCTGTGGAGGATTTATCGCTTTTTATAGGTACTTCCATGGCTTCTGCTCTGAAAAATTGTCCAGTATAGTTCCTCCACTCACGGTTCCCAACAGAGAAACTCGTGGTTCCGAGCATCCCTATACGGTCCAACTGGACAGGCCCCAAACTTCTCACTTTGTTCCTTCATTTATCCCTAGAGTTTCTAGATTGTGGAACCTCCTGCCCGCGGAGGTCTTTCCTACCCCCAAATCTTCACGTATTTAAGTCCCGTGTCAACAAACTCCCTCTTACCTCGCTTAAGACACCCACGGTACGTTAGTATTTGGGCTTTAAGCCTTCGTGATTTGTCCAAAGATAAAAAAAAATTACAGCAATATATTTATGGTACAAGTACCCGTATTTAACCAATCCTTAAAAAAGGATCTAAAAATATCCGTTCTAATTACATACCTGTACTAAGGCCTTTGTTCGAAAAAAACATTAATTTTCATGTCCTACAATATTAAAAAAAAAAACACAAAATTTTAGGTCTTTTTCTTTAATTATCAAAGTGGGATGTTTAATGCGTTCGTCCGAACAAGCAGCTAAACGAAGTCCCTTAAATTTCTGGGTGAATCCCAGTTGCCCGTTGCTCTTAATATATCCACAGCCCATCCATATCTGGCATAATGCTTTCCTTAACAAACTTTCTTCCTACGGTCTTTTAATTAAACTTTGTTTTTGACTCTTCAGCTTTCTTTTTAATCGGCATATACCAATTCTTGAAGATACCCACTGTTCCTGCTTTCACCAAGTGAATCCCGGCATTCAGTATGGGTACTAACGTTACTTTTTCTTCGCATTAACAATTTTTTTCCTTTTACGACCAATACCATTTATAGTTTTATTGACGATAGTCACTTTAAAACTAGGATATAATTTTTTATGCCAGTTTTGAGCTTTATTTCAAAAAATGGTAAGTGTAGGACAGGGATAGCGAACGTTTACCTATCAAGGTGTCAATTTTCTAAAGAAATGTTTTATAATGTCACCAAATAATTTGGTCTTTGTTATTATTGAAAAAATAATAATAACTTATACCTTCTTTACACTTTTTTTTCGGGCAAAATAAATTTTAAGATCAGTATAATGTAAAGCGTGCCACTAACGGCATGCGTCCCATCCCTTGTGTAGGGCATATATTTTTTAAACAGGATTTTTGTCCATTATTGGATTTGGGGCGCCAAAAATCATTTCCCCTGTAATATTATTTTATTACAGACATTATAATCTAAAATTAGCACTTCTAAACTTTTTCAACAGTCCTTTTTACTGCAAAATATGTTTTTTAATTATGTTTTTGCAGTGGCGTTCGAGCGAGTTTTTAACCACACATTATAAAAGAAATGTGATAAGTCACTGCTTTTTCTCGGAAATGAATATTCTTATAATTTCCAAAGTAAATCTGGTTTTTGTATTTTTTTTCAAAGTATGGTTTTCCCGTAAAAAAGTTGCATTTTTCTGCGTGGTCATATAGCTAAAGTGATAAAAGATGCTTTTGGCGGTTTAAAGACCTTCTTGTAAAAGTGTTTTAAAGAAAGTTTAAAAAATTGGAAAAAACTTGCTTTTGAACTTTTTTACCCTATTATATTTCCTATATATTTATTAATCTAACATTTGCTATACCAATGATGTACTTTTTGAATGAAACCTATTTCTTTAGTATTTACAATTATCTTCCACTAGCCGTTAATTATATTTTTACTCTATCTATTAAAAAAAACGCAATTAAATCCATTAAATAGTGATAAGAAACTTAATTAAAAAATTGGTACTCCCTATAATATTTTTTATATACTAATAATTATTTTGCAAATATTTATATTTAAGCAAATTTGTAAACCTCTAAATAATTTAATAACATAGCTAGAATGCATTTTAGTTGTAAGAGTTTTTATATAACATCTTTTTGACCCATCCTGTGTGGCAATTCTATATATATTATATACTATAGAAACATGTACACAATTTCTATAAACACTTTTTTCAATTGCAAACGTCAATATCGAATTTTAAATGTAAAACCATTATTTAAACATTCTGAGTATGTTTTTTTTATATTATTATACATGTAAACCTGTCTTTTGAATCACTTTATCTATTTAAAAAAACGCATTAAAATTCATTAAGTAATATCAAATTTTAAATGTAAACTATTTTTTAAACATTTTGTATATGTTTTTTTATATATAATTATACATATTAACCTTTCTCTTGAATCAGTCTATCTATTAAAAAAACCGCATCAAAATCCGTTGAGTAATAGCAAATTTAAATGTAAACTATGTTTTTAAACACTCCGTATATATCTCCGCATAATTTTTTTACATTATTATGCACATAAACCTTACTCTTAAATCAGCATACCCATTGTAAACTTTTTTTTTTAAACACTCTGTATATGTTTTTACATTATTATACATATAAACCTTCCTCTTGAATCACTTTATGAGAGAGAAATATCAAATTTTAAATGTAATCTATTTTTAAAACACTTTGTATATGTTTCTTTTAATAATATTATACATATAAACCTTTATCTTGATTCACTATTTCTACTAAAAATCAAAATCCGTTGAGAATAGTAACGTCAATATCGAATTTTCAATGTAAACAATATTTTTAAACACTTTGTATATGTTTTTTTTGACATTATATTACATATAAACCTTCCCCTTGAATCAGTCTACCTATTAAAAAAAACCGCATTAAAATCCGTTGAGTTATATCGAATTTTAAATGTAAACTATTTTTAAACACTCTGTGTATGTTTTTAGGATATTATTATACATATAAACTTTTTTCTTAAATCACTTTATTTATTTAAAAAACAGAATTAAAATCCATTGAGAATAGTGACGTTAATATCGAATTTTAGTAATAGTTTATCCAAGATAGCCGACCCGTGCCCACTTCGTTGGGCGTTAATGTCTGAACTTTTTGTTTAACATAGTAAAATATAGCCTATAACACTCCTAAAAGTGTAGTTTTCTGATAGTTAAAGAATTTTTATGATAGGTCCAGTACTTTCGAAGATTAGCGGCTACAAACAAACCCACAAACTCACAAACAAAGTTACAAACTTTACCCTTTTATATATTAGTATAGATATCACTTGATTAGTACAGCTTTCTGATTGTGAAAGAATCTTTATGATCGGTTCAGTATTTTCTAAGCTTAGCTCTTATAAACAAGCAAACAAACGTTAAAAGGTAAAGTTAGAAACTTTACCTCTTTATAATATTTGTATAGATATGGTCATCCCGGCCATATTGTAAGGTCTAAGGTTTATGGTCATGAGATTTATTTATCTGGTAGTGCAAGCGTGTAAAATTTGAATCCCTATTAAACTTTTTTTTAATTTTCATAGAATTAATATTATTTATTTTAATTCTTAAACTTGACCTTAGACGTTTAAAATTTGCAAAATATCGAATTTTTGAAGCTCCTACAATTATCATCTCATTTATCAGGCAGACACACCATTATGTGTCTCTTAAGCTTTGGTTTTTTAAAATCTATCTTTAAATTTTTAATAGATATTGTTTTATTTACAAACACGTCGATTTTCTCTCAGTGTATGATCTCTCAGACAGTTTTATCCCCCGACTCGGGGGCCTACCGCCACCTTACCGACTTAAGCCGACTTTAACCGATGAGGCGGCGACGACGGCGGACGGCACTCCAAGATCGATGCTCTTACAGTGTTGCCAGAATGCAGAGTGCATCCACATCGGACGTGAACAGTGCAACACTGCCAGACGGCACGAGACAGGGTCCCATTGGGGTTTTGTCGGCACGAACGCTTTCGACTCGGCGGGATTTTTGAGGTTTCCCTGTTTGTTTCCTTGTTTTTAGATGTTTTCAAAGTCTGCTTGTTCTTGTTGACAGGGTTTTAAGTGATTGAATAAAAGTTTTATTGTGTTTTGATAGGGGTTTTGTGTAAAAATATTTGTAAAGGATGGGAAGCTTTATAAGGCTATAAGAACATTTTTTTTGAAAAGGTTAATGGATATTTTATTTATTATTTACAGTTACTTTGTGTAAACAGCTGATTACTTAAATTAGAGAAATATTATTAGGGCTCTTTAAATAAGAAAAATTGACTGACTTTTTTTGGTTAATAGTTAAGTCAGTTTTCTTATACAGTTGTACGTAACGTACACGTCTTTTAATAATAATAACATGAATTTAATTAATAGCAACATCTTCTATTGTTAATATTTATTCGGAATACCTAATTAAACTTCCACATCAATTTTAAATTGTTCACAGCTTTTTAATAATGTTTCTACAAATAAAAGGTATTTTTATTTTGGTTCTGTAACTATACAGAGTCATTTGCAGAACTAGCCAAAATAAGTATTTAAAACATTTATTTTAATACGACTTACTTTTCTTTTATTTTGCATACTGCATCGTCGTATGATATACGCTGTCAGTTATAAGAAGAGAAATACTAAATTACAAAACATTAAATAATACATAAAACATTAATTTAACTGTTTTCATGTAGTGTTTTATTATTCTAGTGTAAATTGCTTAATGAATAAATTTTTGAAAATAACTTTAAATTCAGTATAATTATATACACTTGATTATGTAAAAAGTGTTTTATTAGGTGAGGAAGTGATCTGCAAACCGCAGTTTTTGCATAAAAGATTTTTTAACAAAAACAGCTTTTTGTTGCGCACCTAAATAAAATGTCCAACATTTTTAGAAAGTTGGGATAGAATAAATACAGTTACCTAAGAAAAATTTCTAATTTGGGCCATGAAATACTATTTAAAATTTAATATTCCATAAATAACTTGGTTTTGTTGATAATGTCAAAAGTGCGGTTTGCAGATCACCTCCTCAAGTAATGGTTAAATTTTTGTATTGTCATATAGGTATATCAATATAAGAGTAATATTTTTTTACCCCTGCAGCCCTGGAGGCTTTATTGCGCCTTGACCCTACTTCTTCTCATTCACACACCATTCATTCTTTAACTTGGATGGTTGCTGCTCGATCCGATCCGCGCTCCACGTTGCTTTAACTCTGGCGACCGTCTCCGCCGATTTTTACGGGTAGTTTACCGCTTTGCGGTATACATCTTATATAATATTATTTAAATAAAAAAATACATAAAAAAAAAAGAATCAGACTTTATAAACTAAAACAGAGTATTATGTATAATCGATGAATGCATCAAATAATACATATTGATTGATGTGAAAAACACCATAATTTAGGTAAAGGACAACGGGACTTAAATGTGCTGAGATCTGGACCTTGGAGCGGGGCCAAAAAAAAACGACTCCTTGTTAAAAAATATATCGAAAATATTAAATTGGTGATTTTATTAAAAAATGTTAAAGATCGTTTCTTCTAGCACATCCAATTTGCTTTAGATATATGAATTTGATTTATTTAAATATTGATATTTGTAAAAGTGGGGGCATTAATAGAGCGAAGCGCTTTTCTTAAGATTCAATCAAAAATGCTTAGAGACCTAAAAGCAAAGGTCATAAAATTATTTTGGTTAAAAAACATTTTGCTAATTAAAATATCCGCACGTCTCTTAAAAACGTGCCAATTCCTTCTCTGTCTTGTTCACAAACATTGATTCTTTCCATTATAAATAGTACGCAAAAAATGCGTTCCTATATATCATCTTTTCTCCCCCAGACATGTTTTGTGGCCCGGAAATTTCATTTTATAACTTTTACAATGGACCGAACATAAGCAAGTCATATAATTACAAATTGTACGGTTTTATAATGAATGCATACTGCCCAATATTTTTGATAAATTTTTTAATTAATGTTGACTTTTCCGAACTACCCACCTATTTTCTCTTATGTTAAAAATTAGAAATGTTTCAGAGAGATCTACCTCTAGGAAACTCTCGGTATACAAATAAAACTTTATTTTTTAATTAAAAAGAAACTATTTTTACATTTTAATGTTAGTAAAATACATATTTTTTTTTATTAGTTTACCCTTAAACTAAAACTACCTTAATAGTAAAAAAAGGTAAAGTTTTATAAACTTGCAGCATTTATATAACAACTGGATAATTTTATTGCTGCAGCAACGAGGACAAAACGAAAAGCAAACAAGATTCTAATTTAAAAATCAATAGCAACTAATTACAAAAAATGCAGAACATTCTACATATAATTTTTAAACTAGGTCAGGCAAAATCCAAATAAAATGCAGTTAGGAAACTTTTCACACTCTAATGGGTAAAAAGTTTAAATTTGTTTAAAAATTCAATAATACAATATTATCTAAGTTAAAGTAAACATGCCTAAAAAATAATTTAAAATTTTTGCTTAGGAACAGGCTAACTTCAAATACAGAAAAAGAATATTTTAACAAAACAAAAATATCTGATTAATTCGTAGTATCTTACATAACAAGTGTTGAAATTGATATATTTCACACGAGTGGGAAAGATTGTCAATACCACGAGTGTGAAAATCACTTTTGACACGAGTCATGTACAATATATTCCCACGACCAAATAATATTTATCATTAATCTTAAATTATTTTTGGTGCCGAAACCGGTTTTCTGCCGTTATATCGATTTTTTTTTTTTTTTTTGAATAAATGGTTCTTACTGGTTTAAGACCTTTTTTAAAATAAACACCAGTGGCGCTGATCCAAAATATCCCGTTTTTAATTAATTATAACTTAACAAACTTGCGCCACCGGGGAGTGACTAGGGGTGCTGGGCAGGGTACCTTACAGAATAATTACATGCACTGTTATGTCTTTAATTAAGTGTTTTATGGTTAAATTACGTGAAAACACCTTATCACTGGACACCAAACACAAATAAATTTACATTTTTGAATAATAATTAATAATAAATATAAATATGTGCGGTTATGTGACATATAACCTCACTTTTAAAGGCATGAAAAACAGGAGTCGATATGCTGAAATCGACGTTGCAACATTAAAAAGTTATCTTGAACGACGTCATTGATAAAGTACCTTGTAAATAAAAGTAGTAAGTTATAGCCAATAAGGTGTTTAGTATATTTTAAATTTATCTAAATTTTAAATAAGTTTCAATTTTAGGATAGTTCTTCGATCTATCGACACGCTATCGATATTCAGTACGTATCAAAACATCCCAGACTAATTTGAGAATCATTCTGACAAAAAATGGGACCGGACAACACATCAAATAACAACTGTATCTACCAAATTCCCTGTGAATGTGTTGAAGTAGTATAGGTTGGGGAAACAAAAAGACCACTATACATTAGAATAAGAGAACATAAAAACATACGGAACGAGGTGAAACGTCAAGATCGGGGTGGCCGAACATGCTTGGCTAAAACATCACCACATACAGTGGTCGGAGGTCCAAATTTTTAACAACGAAGAACACTGGAACAAGAGGAAATTTAAAGAAGCTGCTGTAATTTTAAACAACAGGAACGTATTTAGTAAGCCTAGTACCGACATACTAAAGATGTGGCAGCCGTTGCCTAACCGAGAAAAATCTATCAAGCCTTGGTGAACAACGGATAGTATACAGGGTGATTCAAAAATTGATCACGAAATTTAAGGGAGTGATTCTACTTGACAAAATAAGGGTAGAGGTTAATATAATTTTTTTCAAAATGTCATTCGTTTTCGAGTTACAAGCCGTCAAAGTTCAATTTTTATTTGGGTTTTTTCGCCATATTGCATTTATTTTTTAACCAAGCCAGTTGATATTTGGCACACAAATCAAGCTTTGCAGATTTTAAGACAAAAGTACTTTTTTTAAATACCGCCAGAGGATTCTTTTACCTAAAACTTAAAATTTATTTACATCATAACTTTTTATTTTGACAGATATCGCAAAGCTGGGGGCCATTTTATAGACAATCAAAAACCTAAAAAATAAGGTACTCCCTATTAAAATCGATAAACCTCACCATTTAGGCACCAATAGACATCAAAGTTTTCATCAATTTCAATCAAATTACCTACATAGATACAGGGTGTCCAGTAACTCAACCAACAAACTTTACGGGGCGACTCTACAACAGAAAATAAGAAAAACTACGGTGTGTTAAATATTTAAAAACAAACAGTTTTTTTTTTTAAATGTTTTACACACATTAACGCAGTCAGTGGCGTACAGTTTTTTTTGTTAGAAATATTCTTTCAGTTGCCGCTTGACACGCCACTGGACTTTCTAAATGTAACTTGGTTAGTGATAGAAAACCCCCTAATGTTATTCATACCTTTGCTAAAATAAAACAAAATTGGTAAACGAATATCGAAGATCTTAAAAAAAAATATTTTTTTTACCAGTTTATCACTCCATATCTTGAAAACGACGAATTTTCGGATCCATGATTATAGGAACTTTTTTTATATTTTTAACAGTAAAATCTGCTTTTAAATTTTCTTAACAACATTCTGTAACACCTACTGTATAAAATAAGTTTTGAAAAATAACAAACTTTTTTTTTTAATAAAATTTTATTTATATGATTTGAACTAAATTCGCTGTTAACATAAATAATTGGTATTATGCCAATAAACGGAACAAGTAGTACGTTATTTGCCATTATTTATTTTTCATAAATAAAATAATTATTGTATCTTTGTCGCTAGCAAAGCAGGGGAATTTAATTAAATTTTCAAAATATTGTTTTTGTCGCCAGGCGCCACCGGAATTAAACTAAATTAAAATTTTAATTAAAAAGTAAATTTATATTTATTCAAATTTTTGTAAATGTTACAAAAAAAGAAAAATTACAATTTGTAATTTAATTTTTGTTAAAGATTTTTTTTTGTATGTGCACGTTATTCCTGATTACACATTGGATAGTATAATTGTAAGGTACATTGTTTAAAAATAAAGAAGTTTTATTTATTTTTAAATTTTAAATAAGTAATATTAGAGCATTTACCTGGGTTTTTGTTTTTGCTTTTTAGATCATTAAAACCAATTTAAAAGTAGATTATATACAGCGTGTTTCGGAAGTTTTTGCCAAATGGAAAACTGTTTAATAACAATTAACTTTTTGTCTCCTTATAAAAAGTCCTTCTTAATAATAAAATACATTTCCACACAAAAATATTTTGGATGCACAGGGGGCTTAAAAATGACTTTCTCTCAAATTAAAATAAGGGTTATTTCCCAACCACGGTACCAAATTTTAAAGGGTGATTTCCTGTGTTATTTTATAAAGAAAAGTTTCCATAAACATATGCCCGGAGATGCCTTCGAGACCAGGGCCTTTTTTTTTTAAAGTCTATTTTTAATAAATATCACCAAATACGAAGCCAGATACAAAAAATGTACAACACTAAAAAAGTTATCTTTTAGTTCCTTTTAGGGTGCCTTTAAAAATATATATATAAAAACCACATAAAAAGCTTCAGTGGCGTACAGTGGGCATAACAGCCAATATTATTGAGAGAAAAATATACGCCACTGGAATTTATGTAGTTTTTCCTTTAAAGCAACTAGAAAAATAACTTTTAGTGTAGTATTTTTTTTGTATTTGGCTTCATCATATAACATGTAAAAAACAGACTTTAAAAAAATGAAACACTCTGTATCTCAGAAACAAGCAACTTCGGACATATTGTTTATAGGAACTTTTCTTTATAAAATGAAGAAGCATAAAATGACCCTTTAAAGTTTGGTACCGTAGTAAGAAAATAGCCCTTATGTTAATTTAAAAACAAGTCATTTTAAACCACCCTGTACAACTTTCTCAATCTTTTTGTGAAAATGTATTTTCTTATCAAGCAAGGACTTTTTATAAACAGACACTTTTTTCGTAAAGTTAATAATAATGTGTTTTCATTTGGTAAGAACTTTCGAAGACACTACAAATGAAATAAAGGCATTGATTAATTTTGCATTTTAACCTGAAACGCCTTTAACACAACCTTTAAGTGATATTTTGCTTAAGGTGCTAAAGTTTTACTGACCCCTATAATACAAAAGAAACAAACGAGGAGAGCGTAAGACTGAGTAAAGAAAAAGTGTTATCTTTTTACTAGAGGAGGACTTTGTTACCGAGACGATCAAAAGCAATTTCTCTTGAGTCCAGTTGATATTCGAATACTCGGTATGCCGGTATTCGAATGTACTCGAAAAGATGTATTTATGCGGCATATTCTGTCGAGGAGCGGCACCATACCAGCTTTTACAACAAATTTATTTGAATATCACAAAATTCCGAGATACCGGCCCAAGATATTCTAAATACTATTCAGAATACTGAGGTATTCGAATTAAGACCCAGCTCCTGCTTTTTTGGACGTGTCTGCCAAGCATACATACTGCCATTAGAGAGCGAGTTGCTTAACCCAGTCTGTCAATCTCAAATGTTTCGGGTGTCAGACTGGGCAAACGCGTCATTTTTTTGTCTGAACAAGTTTACCACAATGTGTTACATGCAATTTTTAAACATTGTGCCGAAAAATCGTAAGGGTTACAGTTACAAAACCCGCCCAATCCTATACCCAAAACGTTTAACACTTACGATTTGTGACACAATGTTTAAAAATTGTATGCAAAACACTGTGTTAAACTGTTTGACAAAAAGTGACGCGTTTGCCCAGTCCAATCCGCAAACATTTCACATTGACAGGCTGGGTTAAGAATGCCGCTTCCATATATGGCGGTATGAATATTGGTGGTAGACTCGTCAAAAGACCTAATCAGCTTAATGAGCAATATGTTTTTATCATCATGGGACAATTTTCTATTCTGTATAAAAGAGTGATAAGCGTTCAAAGCAGTTCACAACTTTATATACAGTTTTTTTCTATTTCACTCTTATATTTAGCTTACAGTAATCGATGATTTTTATAAGATTACCCCATTTCTTCCAAATAACCTATTTAACTAATATCAAAACATTCGGTAGATGTGAAAAGATGACGAAACAAGTCGATATTGCGGAAAAGCATACACATGCGCCGCGAAAAAGGAAAAGGAGCAAAAAGTCGGCGGTATAGAGGGGAAAATGAATGGAAATTTTATTCAGAAATAAAGTCTACTATTAAAACTTTCTCGAGGATTTTCCTTATGAATGTTAATAATTTACTTTGCATATATTCGACGAGGTTCTTTGTATAATGTGCAACAATCCTAGCGCAAACAGGGTTAACTACAAAAATTAATTTAAAAGCCTGAAATACTTTTAAGAAAATGCAATTTGTTGTCAAACTAACTAATTTTTATAAAAAGCGCATTTAAAAAAAATACCTACCAAAGTTTAATATTTCGATTTCGTTAATACTGTATAACATTTAGATCACACCCATGTTTTTATTGCGAATATCTGCCAACAGTAGCTCTATACCAAGGTTAGTTTATATTTATAAGGTTGCGACACATCCTCAACTTTTAAGGCGGTTCTGAGGTCGGGGACGCAAGGAAGGGCACTCCACGGAGAAAATTTCGCAAAATCGAAGCTGATGATCAATTCAGTGGCGTCTAGAATTTGCGCATTTCATTTTGCATTGTTTTGAAAGTAATATTTGTTGAAGGATGTAATTCCAAATGTTTTTTATTTTAGGTAAAAGAATTTACAACTTAATAATAATTAAAAACTGTTGTGTAAACGGTTGTTCTACTAATACAATAAACTGGTATATCTCCGGCACTGAACAACATGGCCGAAAACTGGGAGATGTGACGTCATAATACGTCAAAGTAATATGGCCGAATGTCGCGACACTATATAGACCGACTTTCGCTCTATACTAGGAACTACGCACTGACAACACAACTTCCTGAGGTAGACCAACTAAAATATTTTAGAACTTCCTTTTAAATAACACCTAAGGATTACACTCTTAAAAAATTGGCATCTTATTTTGAAACACTCAGTATCTCAGAACCTTAACTGTCATAAACACATTATTTACGTCTTGCTTGCTCAATTCTTTTAATTAGGTTTCTGTGTCTTAAACACTAGCAGGTAGAGATTAGAATCCTTCTGGTTAGTTCTGGTTAGACTTTCGTGAATGAGGAGGTGTAGTGGGATAATCACGTTTGCACCCAGCGGTAGTCCGGCGCTTCAAATGCTGATCCTACCGGCCGGCGTGGTGCCTCTCTTCCATAGATTTTGAGTCTTCGGTGGCAACTCCCCTTGTTCTCCTTCCCAATCTCTGGAAATTTGGCAAGATGACTGTGGAGAGAGTGCACTTTTTTTATTGAACAAGTTTTTAAATTCTCTGGCAAGTTGTTAACAATTTCAGATAGTTAGTGACTTGTGATTTCCTACAAAGTTTTTGGTGGCTTCAATAAACGAAGTCCACGCAAGTAGTTCCAAACTGTTCATGAAACTTAGCGCATGAAACCTACCTAATTCTTCCAGTAAATAATACTAAAATTTCTGGACTTTGTGATTTTTATTGCACCGTGTTACATAACGTTCCCGGGCAGTCCCCCATATCTCTGTCCGTTGTCAGAAAAGTGTAAACTGTGTTAAACAAAACAAAGGGTCTTTCATCTTGTCTCCATTCCGTTTAATTTCATTTTTACACATCGGAGAAAAGCGATGGTGGACTAAAAAACTAAGCTTGAGAACGGATATGACCGTCTAAAGGTCTGGTCACACCTAACAAATCCCAAGCAGCTGACGTTATTTTTAGTCATTTTTGGTCCTTAGAAGTCATCGAACCGGAAATTATGAAGTGACGTCTTTTCGACGTCAGTTTTAATCATACCCAACTCATAAATAATTAATGATGTCATGTTTAGAAAACCCGCCAGAAAATTTCTTTGTGACATTATATGATACGTGTCAAAAATCCAACCGAAATATCATATGGCAAAAAAATAAGACTAATAATTTAAAATGGGAAAAACTCTACCGATAGATGGCGTAATGGAGAATAAACTACTACGTTTATTCAACATCTTCGCTTCTTATAGGAATTTTCTGAAGCTTGTTGTTATCGCCTACACCGAGAACGATCTGCGGTTGGTAATCTCATTTAGCTTTTGAAAGAAATACCTTCGGCTAGTGCAAAAATCTGCATCTCCAGGTTAAATAGTGGATAGTACCCGAGAGATGCGACTTTGCAGTGCAAGAAAATTGCAAGCAGTAAGGAGGTTTTTCTTATTTGTAATTTTGTTGAATGATTTAGACTTCCATAATTGGAAATATAGTTTTACGAAATAAAATATCGAATCTTCTTAGCTTTTTGAAAGAAAAAAAGTATATGCATTAATTTTTTCGTCATCTTAAAGACGTCATTATGACGTCATTAACGGGACGTCTTTTGTGTGTGACTTAGAGAGGTCATTTTAACGACATTTTGTCGTCATCTTATAACGTCTTTGCTAACCAAATATGACTAAAAATAACTAAAAGAGACGTCAATAAGACGTCAGCTTGCTGCTTGGGACCAAGGCCGCACCGAGCTCGGATTCACAATGATATAGAGAGTAGCGCAAATTAATTCGGCAAAGCACTTTTCATGCCCCTTAAAATATAAAATAACTCTTGTCAAGCTGAGTCTATTGTTGTATGTATTAAATAAAACAGATTTTTTCTACTTATCTTTTTTTCCTTTTATCTAAACTTTGAGTGTACTATAGGTTAAAGTGTAACCTGATTTGTTTTTTTATTTTTTTTTTTTGGACAAACCATGAATGCTAAAAGCCTAAATACTACCGTACCGTGGGTGCCTTGAGCGAGGTAAGTGGGAGTTTGTTGACACGGGACTTAAATACTTGAAGATTTGGGGAGAAAGAAAAAGACCTCCGCTGGCAGCAGGTTCCAAATTCTAGAAACTCTAGGGATAAAAGAACGAACAAAGTAGGAAGTTCGGGGCCTGTCCAATTGGACCGTATAGTAATGCATACGCGCGACACCACGAGTTTCTCTGTTGGGAACCGAGCAGAAGCCATAAAAGTACCTATAAAAGCGATAAATCCCCCACAGCCTCAGCAGAGACGCACGGCTGCGGGCTCATTGCGATTATGTGTGGCCATACCTTAAAGGGCCTCAAAATCTTAAACTTTTGTATCCTTTCTGTTGTTTCTTTGTTTAATTATACAAACATCACTATTTAAAAATAAATTTGTAGTAGCTTTATATCTCCAATAAAATCTATATCGAAAGTGTGAGTAATAAACAATGCATTGACCTTGCAAACAGCATTTTGTGGTCGCAACCACAACTTATCCCAAGAGTATCTTCGGCGCTTAGCGTCAAGGGCACCACCTGTTCGGAAACAGGCAGCGACGAGACGTCCATCCGAATACGACGGCGGCGGCGGCACTGTGGGATGCTGCGGTCGTAATTAATACAGATTTCAGATCCCGATCGCACGTTTAAGAAACATAGAGTTGATTTTGACATTTTGTCGTAAATATCACGTAGATCTTTTTAGTATTTTCAATAATTTGTTCTTTTCATTAAATAGGATGAGTTAATTAAGATTTTTCTTTAAATTTTTAGAGCAGTCGGCAGTGGCAACGCCAGCTTTTTAAGTTGGGCGATATCCGGCAAAGAAATTTAGAGGGTGGGCAGTAAAATGTGAAATGCAGTATTGTTATGTATATTTTAGAAGCTCATTTTTAAGGTCCCATAAACTGAAATTAAAAACCTTCTTCAACCTGCAATCATCACAAATTGGATAAAAAGAACTGTGGCAACATTTTCGCATCAAATCTCACGGAAATTTGCACATCCCTATCAGTTAAAAAATTTGTATTTATTGTATGTCTTAAAGAAGGTAAAACCCATTAATTTATTAAAGATTCTTCTACCATAGAGGGGGTATTAATGGGGGTAGAGCCTGTTAATGACCAAAATTTTATGTGTAAGATCAATTTTAATAGTGAAGCTACACCAGCATAATGGCCATAGAAAAATTCAAATATTTGGTTTTTGCATTTTTGTGATAAAATAAAACGGTTCACGAAAATATTGTTTGCTTAGTAGGCTGTGTAAACCAAAAAATATCTTACTACCACCTTTAGTAATATATACAGTGAGAAACTTAAAAGAGTCCCCCCTTTATCTTTTGAATGAGACAAGTTATTGAGATCGGGTAAAATTTGGGTAAAAGGTGTCACTTAAACTTTTGACATAAAAATACTTTTGGTTTAGAAGGCACTAGCAACTTTTTTTAAATGGAAAGAGTGTCATGTGGCACATTGTTTTAAAGGCCTTTTAATTCTTTATCCATCACCATTTTATGTTTAAAAAGTAGGTCCAGTCGTTCCTAGAGTTACAGGACGTTTGAAGTTTAGCTCCAGTTTGTACATACATTGCGGTTTCTAAAGTTTTCTTCGATATATCGAGATCGGATAAAAATTTTGTAAAATGGTGTCACTTAAGCTACTTTTTGGCATTAAAATAGCTTTGGTCACGTGGTCTAGTTTCAAGGGGCACTGGCAACTTTTTTTTGCAAATAGAAATGGACGTCATGTAGCACCTCGTTTTAAAGGTTCTTGAATTTTCTACTTAACGCTACTTTGTTTTTGAAAATCGGCAAGGTCGTTCTAGACTTTCAAGCCAATGCCATTAAACCGCATTAATTGTACGGTATTTAAGCCAAATTTCATACGGTTCTAAGTGTGGAAACGGCTGGGCCGATTTTTTATTAAGATAGTGGCGTAGAGTAGATAATTAAAAGGCCTTTTGAACAGTTGCCACGGTACCAATGATATTTGGGCTACTAAATAACCTCATATTAGTGCTTCTTTCTTTAGATAAATGGCTGTTCAGTAAATTGGGAATAATACAGGGTGCAGCCGATTTGTTTTTCATTTTTAATGTATGTAACACTGGTGACAAATTCGACATTTTGCTTTGACCTATTAATTCCTTCATCATTTTGTACAAAATGGTATATACTCATAATTTATATAATTTGAATTGATCGTCGGTGTTTGTGACCCCCTTAAACATTATAATACAGTTAAATACTGTTTTAAAGAATTCTACCACTTAAAAATTTTCATAAATGGATTTTTATTTTTACAATAAAGTGCTGGTGTCAGGACTTAAAATGCGATTTTAGGAAAAAACGGTCAAACGATTCAAATAAGCTATGCAACTTTTTGTACAAAAATGAAGTAGGAATTAAGCGGTCAAAGCAAAATGTCAAATTTATCACCGATGTTAAAAATACATGCATTAAATAAAAAAAATCGTTGCGCCCTATATTATTTCGACTTACTCAACAGTCGTTTTACCTATAGAAAAAAAGCATTACTTTAAGGTTATTTAAAAGCCCAAATATCATTGGTACTGTGTCAACATTTCAAAAGAATTTTAATAAAAATATATTTTTTGTATATCAACTTTTAAGGTCCATCTATAACCCTAACGAAGCGCGATAGAACTTTTTTTTAGTACTAACATTATTTTGCTCGCTCTGTCACCTCGGTCATTTTTGACCTCACGCTCTCCGGACACCCTGTATTAATATCCAGCAGTTGATCGACCCTAAAAAAAGTTTAGAAAAACATAATACTAAATTAATTTTGGCGTCAGATCAGCTATGACGGCGTTATTGATTGTATATAAAAATAAATGAAAAGAAGAAAAATGGGCCAGCAAAAACGACAAAAAGGTGCATTTAGTCCAGAGGCGTGTATAAGGAAGACAAATAATAAAGAAGAGTAATTGACGTAATCGATATTTAAGACCATTTTCCTCCTCAATTCCAACGATATGTACTCTTAGAAGATCTGTATTGCCTAGCCAGTCTCTCGTTGGCATTCCAATCTGGTTTCTGCTCTTCTCACCAATCTCTCTGACCTCTGTGCCGGTAAATGCGTGGTCATTTCACTTTTGGGAGATTCGAGACATGGTATTCCCTGCTCGCACTCCGCTATTGTTCTATAAATGGTTCTGCATCTGATGAGTATGCAATAGATTTACAGCTTCAGGAATAGACAGATCTCAGCTTTGGGTACCAACAACACGTAGATACTTTTTCTTATTTCTAATTTATACGACATCTTAAGCGAGCAGCTTCAAAATAAATAAATCTCAACTGACAGCTATATAGTAAAAGCTTAAACGACACAATGTAAAACGCAGTTTTCTTTATACTGGTTAAGCAAATAGGAATTGAGATATCGAAAAGTAAAGCAATAACAAAGGAAGCATGTGACTTATCAGATTTCGAAATCCTGGAATTCACGTTAAGACTATCTTTTTTCCTCATATTGTCTATTGTTGTGAAGTTATTTAGCTGATCCGGTATAAAAGGATCCAAGTTGGGGTTCTCTTTATACAGTGCTTGTCTAAAGTCAGGACCCCCTCATAACTGGGAATTATTTGGTAATTTTTGAAAATTTAAGGACTTTGGTAAAACAACATAAACTAGAATTTTAGACAAGAAATGACAGATATAAATATCAAACTGATAGCTCCTGACAAGTTCTTTAGAACCCCAGAATATAAAGTGAATACCTTTACCTTCAAAAAATGGCGGTAAATTACTAAAATACCTATTTGAATGACCAATCTTAAAAACTAATAAAGGTAGATATGCTTTATTTGGTATTTTCTCAAAGGTCTTTTAGATATCTTTTATTGGTGATATAATATACAAGGATGCGTTAAAATATATATACTTTTTTTGTTTGCACCCTGTATAGTATTACCAATATTACCAATAAATAAGAGTACTTTAAAAGAGCTTTAAATAAATACCACATTAAGTATATCTTACTTTATTAGATTCCGGAAATACGGCCATCTCAATAAGGTATTCAGAAATTTTAAAGTTCCGCCATTTTGTAGTGGTTAAAGGTATTTTGACTATATTCTGGGGGTTATAAAGAAGTACTCGTAAGAGGCTTTAGAATGATGTGCCTCAAAAACCGTCATTCCATTTACTTTTTCTTCTCAAAAATGGCGTCTATGGCTGTCAGTTTAAAATTTATAACTGTCATTTTCCCTGTCTAAAATTTGATTTATGTTGTATTCTATTTATATGAATGGATAAAAAAAACTGGATTCATAAAGGTGTTAATTAGCCTCAGGTTTAATTAATGGATTAAAAAAAAAAATTAACTAGTTGTTTGAATACACGAAGACAGAGAGAAAGGAATTTAATCTATAGGAGTTTTTCTCTGGCGCTTTAGATCGAACGGTCAAGCGGCAAGTGCTGCCTGTAGCAAAGTGCGTGCTTAAAGGTAGGAGGGAGATTTTTAATTTGATTCACTTACCTGACAACACTGTGCCACTTGAGCGAGCAGTCAGTGAAAGTTGTTCTTTGTGGTTATGTCTAATTTTGTTGTTTTTATTTTCTCGGAAATTTCTCTTTTTTCTTCTTTTAATATTAGAAGAAAGCTTATACTGTAGTAACTTAACGTTAATAAGATGATTTTCGCTAATTTGGGTTCTACTGTTTAAGGTAAGTAAAAGTTTTTTTGCTGTCACTACAATAAATATGTCACTTGCAAAACCAATAGCAGTTTTTAGAATGACATCATATTATATATCACACGAGTGTTGTAAAGTTACTTTGCAACACTAGTGCTGTAAAAGTACTTTGCAACACTAATGTGATATAACCGCATTTTCTATGGATGAAAGCAGTGTGCTATTTGCTATTTTCACAAGTGGTCGTAGAAAAAGTTGTTAACTTATGTGCAAGATTTATTTTTTAATACAATCGCTGATAACTGAAATGTCCAATTTGGTGCTTGGTTCCTTTTCAATTAGCATCATTCAAATAAAAGTTGAATAATCCAAATAATAATGTAAAAGCAAAATTTTTACTAGCAAATTAAATTAATCCTAAATCCTAAATACTATATAACAATAATTAAAATCAATTTTTTTTTAGTGCAATAAAATAATATCATTAAAAAAATAAATCAACGTGTAAACTCTAACCACAAATAAAATAATTTCAATCCGCCTATCTCTAGTATCAATTGCAAAATACAAATCGAACTCATTAAACACCGCCCTTTAAAGATGTTAATTCCGATTTTGCTATGTATATTGGTTCATTAGAGCTTATCAAGCCAGTCTACACATGTTTTTGCCTTTTGTGGATGGCGTTTGGCCAGCCAGAGGCATAAATTGGGCAGGAGCGAGATTAGCGACGATTGCCGATTGTTTTGAGACAAGCTTGGTAGTGTTCAGCGACCAATTCGATGCCGTTGAAAGATAATTAAGATGAAATTTAAAGATATTGAGCATTACACAGTTTATTTTAAAGGCCATTTTGAAGTAAGGAAGAGTAAATAAAAGAAGTTAGTCAAGGAATTTTGCCTGTTCTTTGTACTTTACCAGCCCAAAATTATTATAGAAGAACATAAGATGTATATTTCAGAAGAATAATCTGATACATCTTTAGATTAAAAGAGGTCGTTTCCTAAATATTTGCGAAAAACTTTAAAAATTATTTCTTGTTTAAAGTAAAGGGTAATTTGCTATATAAACATAAGGTCAAAAGTCCACCACTAGGCAGAGATCGCGAAAAAAATTAAAATAAAAAAAAAAATATATTATGTTTCTACCAAATATTTTTGGCTTTCCTTCAGAATGAAAATGTTTAATAAATATTTTAAGAAAATTAAACTTCTTATACTTATAGGGTGATTCAAAAATCGACCACGAAACTTAAGGAGGTGATTCTACTTGACAAAATAAGGGTAGAGCTTCATATAATTTTTTTAAATGTCATTCGTTTTCGAGTTACAAGCCGTCAAAGTTCAATTTTTATTTTGGTTTTTCGCCATATTGCATTTATTTTTTAACCAATCCAGTTGATGTTTGGCACACAAATCGAGCTTTGCAGATTCTAGAATTTTAAGACAAAAGTACTTTTTTAAATATTGCCAGAGGGGCACTTAAAATTTATTTACATCATAACTTTTTATTTTGACAGAGATCGCAAAGCTGGGGGCGCCATTTTATAGACAATCAAAAAATTTAAAAAATACGGTACTCTTTATTAAAGTCAGATAAACCTCACCGTTTAGGCACATCAAAGTTTTCGTCAATTTTAATCAAATTACCTACATACATACAGAATGTCCAGTAACTCAACCGACAAACTTATTTTTTTTAATTTTTAACATCCCGTAGTTCAAAAACTAAGACGTTTAGAACATTATGTTTATATGAAGTTTTTTTCGTATTTTTTTGTAGGTTCGTTTGGTTAAGTTTGTCGGTTAAGTTACTGGACACCCTGTATGTATGTAGGTAATTTGATTGAAATTGATGAAAACTTTGATGTCTATTGGTGCTTAAACGGTGAGGTTTATCGACTTTAATAAGAGCACCTTATTTTTAAGTTTTTCGATTGTCTATAAAATGGCGCCCTAGCTTCGCGATATCTGTCAAAATAAAAAAGTTATGATGTAAATAAATTTTAAGTTTTAGGTAAAGTGCCCTCTGGCGATATTTAAAAAAGTACTTTTGTCTTAAAATTTTAGAATCTGCAAAGCTCGATTTGTGTGCCAAATATCAACTGGATTGGTTAAAAAATAAATGCAATATGGCGAAAAAACCAAAATAAAAATTGAACACTAACGGCTTGTAACTCGAAAACAAATGACATTTTTGAAAAAAATTTATATGAAGCTTTACCCTTATTTTGTCAAATAAACTCAACCCTTTAAGTTTTGCGATCGATTTTTAAATCACCCTGTATATTAGAAAGACCTATTCTGCTGTTGCAATAATATAAAGAAAAATTAAAAGATTTCTTAAAAAAATAATAATAAATTCTTTAATGTAAAATAATTAGTTTTATTTCGGTTATATAAAAATTAAAAGCTAAACTTACTCAGTGATGGTTGCAACCTCTAAACATTTGCGATAACATAGATTTAGGGGCTTCCGGTTGAAATTATTTTATGATAGTCTATTAATAAAATTAGTTTTTACGAAGCTGTCAGACGTGAACTGATCCCTTAAACGCGCCTCGTTGAGTAATAAAATATATATTTTATAATTAAAAATGCAGTAATAATTTATTTCTTTAAAGGTAATGTTTTAATTTTTAATATGTTATTATAACAGTAGAATAGCTCTTCATAATACATATACGAGTCATCCAAATTAAGTGTCTGTCATTTGTAACTTCGTAACTTCGTTATTACTCAAAATATGAAACAGTTTAAATTAGCAGACTAGTAGCTTTTTTACGCTCTTTAAGACTAAAGATTAGAAAAATAATTAACAATCGGGTTGCTGAGTTATACAGTAAAATACCCCTTTTTTAAATGGAACACCCTGTATATTTTATCACCATTAGAAAGTTCTTTCAAAATCCTTTAAAAAAGTCCGTGTGTAATATATCCAATTTTTAATAGTTTCGGAAATATGGCGATCCTCAGGAGTTGCAATAGTAAACTGGATTTTTATATAAAACACCCTGTATATGATATTATTATTGGAAAGATCTTTTAAAGAGCTTTAAGACAATACCACATTTGATGTGCCTATCTTTTTTAGTTTTGGAAATATAGCCATTTAAATCTGAATGATAGTAGATATTTAGTAGTTAGTAGTAGTTTTATTTCTGACACTAAAACTTACGTTTATAGCTTAAAACTGTGAATAATGGAAATTTAACGTAATTTTTTAGATTTGAATGGCCATATTTTCAAAACTATAAGAGATAGGCATATCAATATTTAAATATCTATTTATTGGTAATGTAATAAACAGGGAAACCATGAAAAATTGGATATATCATATGTGGATTTTTTTAAGGGTTTTAAAAGATCTTTTAATGGTGATAAAAATATACAGGGTGTTTCATTTAAAAAAGGGTATTTTGCTGTACAATTTTGAATTCAAAAACCTGATTGTCAATTGTTTTTTCTAATCTTTAGTCTTAAGGGGACTACAAAATGCTACTAGTTTGCTAATTTAAACTATTTCGTATTTCAAATAATAACGAAGTTACCAATAACGGACAATTAATTTGGATGACCCTGTATACGCACGTGAGACGTATTTAATGTGGATCTTTTTGGTTTTATTGTTAAAACTATTAAAAAGTGCCCTGCTCATTGCAGATTTACAATTAAAAACTACTTAAACAAGTAATAATTTTATTTTTGGTTACATTATCTACAACAGGCACATTTTTAATTCATTCTAAAAGCATTTTTTTTTTCATAAAACTGTCTTATAAAAACAAATGTTTAAAAAACTAAAAAAACACGCTTTTATATGCAACCGAACTAAAAATTAGAAAATAATTTTTCATTACAAAGAGTTTGTCACTTCAGAGTAAAAAAGCGTGGGGTGCATTTTACTATTTTTTCATAACTTTTCCCTCATAGATATTTGCAAATAGAATAATTATAACATTTAATATATTAAGCACCCCACGCTTTTATTCTGAAGTGACAAACTCTTTGTAATGAAAAATTATTTTCTAATTTTTAGTTCGGTTGCATATAAAAGCGTGTTTTTTAGTTTTTTAAACTATTATTTATTTTTCATTTTTTAGTTCGATATATCAATTAGTTTTTTAAAAATAAATGCTCCAGTTTATTCACTAAAAAATTCCTTCGCCATTTTGTCAAGAGACACAGAGGATCTGTAAAGGAATTTATTTATCCTGGCGGTCCTAATCAGGATAACGGGATACTGTTTTTAAATTATTGCATTGTCATCGGTCCTTGATACGTGTGCAAAGTTTCAAAGAAATTGAATCGCTGGAAGTTGGTAAAATTAGGCTCAAAGATTCCGTTACATAAGATAGATAGATAGATAGATAGATAGTTACAACCCAAGCGAAAAACACAAAATTTTGCATGACAGGCAGTATGGATTTCGCCACAAAGATCTACAGCAGATCTTCTTTCCTTCGTATCACACTGTTGGAATAAGTCTCTTGAGTTTCTAGGTGAGTCCCAGATCGTTGCTCTTGATATATCCAAAGCTTTTGACCAGGTCTGGCATGCCGCACTTCTTAATAAACTTCCCTCCTATGGTCTTTCAACTAAACTCTGTACTTGGCTCTCTAGTTATCTATCTGATCGACGTATATCAGTTATTGTGGACGGCCATTCTTCAAGCTTTCACCAAGTAAATGCTGGAGTCCCTCAGGGCTCAGTTCTGGCACCAACATTGTTTCTTCTTCACATCAACGACCTTCTCTCGTCCACAACTAATTCCATTCATAGTTTCGCCGACGATAGTACCCTTCACTCTAGTTTTCAGGTTCCTAAACCCATCACTAAACCTGACTTGGAAAACAAACGCAGAGCGATGCAGATATCTCTTTTGCAGGATCTTAATTTAATATTGGATTGGGGCGCCAAAAATCTCGTCCATTTTAATGCATCCAAAACACAATCATGTTCCTTGTCGCGAAAAGAGTCATCAAATACTCATCCTCTACTTATGAGCGGCCAAGTTTTACAGAGCAAAGACACCTTCAATCTTGTGGGCGTCACATTTGAAAGTAACCTTAACTGGCATAAACACATTGTATCTATAGCCACGGCAGCTTCAAAAAAGCTTGGATTTCTCTTTCGAGCCAAAAAGTATTTTTCCGCTTCTAATTTATACACTTTATATGTGTCCCAAATCCGACCTCCCTTGGAATATTGTTCTCATATCTGGGGCATGGCGTCTCCCACAACCCTAAGCATTCTTGATTCTATTCAAAGAAGAGCTATTCGTCTCATTAATGATCCTTCACTTACAGAAAGGCTTCCCTCTCTTGCCCATCGTCGGGCTGTGGGGGATTTATCGCATTTTTATAGGTACTTCCATGGCTTCTGCTCTGAAGAATTGTCCAGTATAGTTCCTCCACTCACGGTTCCCAACAGAGAAACTCGTGGTTCCGCGCGTATGCATCCCTATACGGTCCAACTGGACAGGCCCCGAACTTCTCACTTTGTTCGTTCTTTTATCCCTAGAGTTTCTAGATTGTGGAACCTGCTGCCCGCGGAGGTCTTTCCTTCCCCCAAATCTTCAAGTATTTAAGTCCCGTGTCAACAAACTCCCTCTTACCTCGCTTAAGACACCCACGGTACGGTAGTATTTAGGCTTTTAGCCTTCGTGGTTTGTCCAAAGATAAAAAAATAATAGATCAACTTTAATATAGTGCCTAAGTAAAAAAACAAATTTTCGAAACTATTAAAAATAGACGAATCAAATGTAGCATATCTTATGGGGCTTTAAGCAAAGACCTTTTAATTAATAATGGAATATACAGGGTGCTTCATTTTAAATATCCAAATTTTGTGTTACAACTTAAAATTTAAAGCCAATGAAAAAAGATATACGCCACTAAATTTAACGTAATATTCCCTTAAAATTTCCTATTTACGAATTTTTTTCCATTCTCTAATATCATTAGCAAGTTACAGATGCCTGGCCACAAATTGACAAAATTTCAGAAACACCTTCTCTATATTTCCAAAACGAATCAGGGTTAGTCACTGTTTACTTTTTACAGATTTGTTTTTATTTCTTTTAGATTTTGCTATACTCTGTCAAGGTCAACGAAAAGGCACCACCCTGTATGTCAGTCTTGTCAAGTTTAATAAATAAAAATAATATTTTAGAATAAACCACACCGCTAAAGAATGTTAAGCAACATTAACGTCTATTCAAGCATAATTTATCTGCAAATATCCTTACTGACAAAATACTTTAAAACTAAGTTAAATAACCATACATAACATCAAAAGTCTATAATTTTCAACTGTTTCGCCAACTATGCCGGGCATCTCCAAAAACGGAGCAATTAAATTGTAGGAGAAACTATTCATCGATCAATATGGCAAACCGAGGCAGTGTAATTTTCTAACTTAGGGTGCAACACCGCAAATAACAACGCAGGCAGGTCTTTGGTTAATTTCGGGGCTTGAATTCGGGGAGTTAAGTCGGTCACACTGAAACTATCTTGTCAGACGACATTTTTGTTCTGTCGACTTGACCTCAAATTAGCTTGTATTTAATAAGGTTTTGCTTGTTTTAAAACTAAGGAGATTTAAACGCGCGTGATTGAAAATTAAACTAAAGAGTGTACAGAATATAGAAATTTTTTGGTTGACGATTATTTTAATTTTAAGAACCGTAAAAGCAACTAGCATCTAATTTAAGTGTTTAACCACTCATAACCAAAATAAATCGATATTTACCACCGCGTTTACGCAGAGCTTAGTTTTGGACGTTTTATTTATTAAATTTGTCACCAAGTCCTGTTATTTAAAAGACACTATTAGTGCCGCTGTTACTACCGTAGAATGTTCGGTACTCCGCCTAAATTTGATGTGAAACCAAACCATAAAATTAATTATTTTTAAACATAGCTACAAATCTCAAGTTCCCATGAAATTTTCTTCTGTTTAAAAGCCCCCCTGCGGAGACGTCAGTCCCCCTAAGGGGGCAGCTAGAAAATCGATTTTTCGTGAATAACTTTTAAAGCGCTCCTGTATAATTTGATAATATTTTAGTACGATTGCATACTAGTAAAGATCCTCTTAAATAGTGCCCTTGAAACTTATGTCGCTTCTTTAGTTTGCCCAGGGACCAGGACCCAGTTTTCGCACATTATTGATAATAATTTTTACGCCCTGTATGGTGAAGACACAAAAAATATGTTTTGGAGTGGTTCAAAACCTTTTGCTACAAAAGGGTGCTCTTGTTTGGCCATCGATAGACCAGGGCAGTTTTCCGTGATAGTAACGAATGTCTTGACCTGCTAGAGGTTTACTTCGTATACTGAATACCAGTGTCTTTTCGTGCAATTCATAATTTATGATTCAGTATTTAGAGTCCTCTCATGCAGGTCAGGAATTTGTTGCACTCAACATTGTAAAAATAATTTATTACTCGAAAACGGCTCATTTATCGATGTCAAACAAGAGTACCTTTTTTTTAGCAAAGGTTTAAACTACCCAAAAACATATTTTTGTGTCTTCACCATACAGGGCGTAAAAAATATTATCAATAATGTGCAAAAACTAGTCCGTCCCTGGCAAACTAAAGAAGCGACATAAGTTTCAAGGGCACTATTTTAGAGGTCTTTACTAGTATGCATCGTACTAAAATATTATCAAATTATACAGAGCGCTTTAAAAGTTATTCACGAAAAATCGATTTCTAGCTGCTCCCTTTAGGGGATCATATCTCCGCAGGGGGCTTAAACAGGAAAAAATTTTATAGGAACTTGTCGTGTTATTTTCATCTGTTCCATACGTGTGCGAGAGATTTCCACATTTTCCCGGACACCCTGTATATTTGAATTACATATATAAGACCATTTTTCGTCACTGGGGCAAATGTACCATATGGAACTATCTTCTTGGGACCATGAGATCGGTGGACAATAAAACTATCTTTTTTCTTTCACTATAAGACTAAGGCACTATTTGACTAACTAAATTTAGTACGGGCATACCCCCACTAGGGGTAGCCCGTACGGGAGCTTCAACTAAAACTTTAACTTTATACTTGACTTCACTTTTACTACCTACTTCTTATCTAATATTTTTCTAACTTTTTTCTTCCTCATTATTAGGACAATTTCTGTATATATACCAAGTTGAACTTAGTATTTTGGTGACTTAGCACGTTGTTGACCCTGAATAAAATAATATGACCTAGACTCTGTTATTGTTTAGTGACAAAAAACCTTGCACTATATTTTCGATTATTTGTTTTAATTTTTTGGATGTGATTTCTTTAATCTAGAAACCAATGATGGAAAAAAACTTTCTTATTTGAGATTTAATGCAATTTAATGATGTGATAGTTGTCAGAACCATACTATAAATACGGCGCCTAGTTTCAAAGTACACAATTTCCATTTACACAGTAAAATAAATGAGCCAAAGATGAATTTTTCTACGCTAAATTTAAATAAATTACTTTTTAGGCAATAACTACATCTATGACAGGGTGTTCAAAGTTAAGAAAGACCAAATTCCATTCAATGTATATAGAGTCTTTGATTATTTTTTATTAGATATAACACGAAAATCTAATTTTGGAGATTGTACACTTTGCAACAAGACCCCATAAATTTTAACTACAATCTTAAATAATTACCAGCAACATATTAAATTTATTTAAGAAGTTTAATAAAACATATTTATTTCTGTTATTTACCCTAAATTGAATCAATACACGTCTTTATTCCCAACATAATATCATGTACGTTTACAAACAATCTAATTCTAATAACTGCTGTCATAATATTATTTACTCTGAGCATACAATTGATATTATCATCAGGTTGGTTTGTCTAATATAACATATTTTAAACAGTGTACACTATTACATTAAGCTGAGATTATAGCCCAATTAACTTAGACTTTCACCTCGGAATCTGACGGAATAAAAGCTAAGAAATATCTGTACATACCTTTGCTTTGGTACAAAAAAATACTCTTTTATAAAATCCCTAGCGACTATCGTGTGAGGAACTCAAAGGAAATATGACAGGTCAAATGTCAAAAAATCAGTTTTTGCCCGAATATCTCGTTTCTCCTTAACTTTAAGTGCATTTGCTTAATTATTATTGTGGTAAAAGTTGTAGAACACAAAATTCAACATAAATTTTGTTACCAAGCCAAGCATTTTCTTGTCCATACCAATGGGATCCGATAATAGAGGGCGCAAACTGTAAAGCACTTCATCACAGCCTTCTTAAACTCTGAGCCGTGAAGTAAAAAAGGCAACGTTGCAAACAACACTGTACAGCAGAATATTGAAAATGAGTTCCTACTAGTTTACATGCTAAATATAATTAATTTTTCAAGAATTGTTTTAAACAAAATATGGTATTATTTTTTTTTTTTGATATTTTAGACAACATATAGGTATAATTTTAAATATTCTAGTTGCCCTAAAAAGCAATAATGTGTTTGCAAAACTTATCAGGAACTTTACTGGCTCTTTATACAAATTTGTTGGTAAGGATTTAAAAATTTCAAATGGTTATGATGTTTTTACCCCGCTTTATGCATTTTTGCGAACAGACCAATGTAGCTTTTTTTTAAAGTTAACCAAACATTTATTATTTAGAAATACTTGCAATACTGAAAATGAATCAGAAAGCATGTGTGTTTTAGTTATAAATATAAAAAGCTTAATATTATGGCGTATTACATAAGATGCTTTAAAATAATAAACCTTTTTAAATGGGGTTTCCACTATAGTTACCCTAAAACCGCCTTAAGTAAATAACTTTCAGAATATCTATATAAATAATATTTTTTGGTAAAGCTTACCAGGATATTTATGCGCATTAGTTGATATTGTCCTTAGGATATTGCTCCAATTGTAAATAATTGTTTTTTGGTGAACTATACACACTATTGATATAAAATAAAACGAATTTTAAAAACACACTTAGTTAATCAGTAGCCCGTAAATATATTTGCCCATTTACCGTATAGGTACTACTTTTTTACTTTTAATTAAAAAAACTCTTATCAGTCAATAGCGCGCAACGGGCTTTCCCTAATTTCATCGTTTATGGGGAAATAAAATGTTGTTTATTGGCCGCCTGTTTTTGTATAACTTGGGTGCAATTCGTTTTGCGGCCGAACGCAACACGTTCGTGCTTGTAATGTATGCCGTACGCACCAACTATACGTGCACATTTAAACATTGAGAAACAACGATTGACATATTTACCCTGTGGTCCTATTTTAAATATAACAATTAGTACTTATTTTTCTTTATATAATAAATACACGCTACGATTTAACTTTTAAAAGCAGAAAGAACCTATTAAGCAATCGTTTAAACTTGTGTCCGTTTACTTCTAACCATTACTTGACATTCCTACTGTGCTGTGTTGCTTGAATTTCTCCTTCGCTTAGAATTTAGAAGGCTGTGACTTTATTAATCATGATATTTAGCAAATGGTAAAAAGATGACATATTAGACCAAAAATCACGATTGATTGGGTGCTAAGGTATGTACATACAGTAAGTACTTTACACTCTGCGCCCTCTATTATCGGATCCGTTGGTCTGACAAAATGCTTGGAGTCAAATTTGGCAGAATTTTTCGTTCTACAACTTTGTTATAAATATAAATGCAATTAAAATTAAAGGAAACGAGATATTCGCAAAAAATGATTTTTTGACATTTGAACTGTCATATTTTGAGTTCCTTATATGATATCATAGAGATTTTAAGAAATCATTATTCAATATAAAAATAAAGGTATGTACAGATATTTAGCTTATTCAGGGATATTCTGATATTGACCCTTTAGTTTGACTAAGGATGAGAAGTACAGGGTATTCTCTATGCTTGGTTTGTTATCAAGTCTGACTGTATTGATTGGACTCCATATCTGCCCCAGTATAAAATCTCTTCATACTACCTCAAAATTGCTATTAGATGATTACAAATAGTTTACTCTCTTATACCCTTCAATATGGCTCTTTTTAAAAATGTCATTCATGACGGAGATTGTATTATCATATATTATTTTATATCCACAAGAACAAATTTATTTAATTAAACTATCCACAAACATATTTTTAAACTAGATTTTACTTGAAAAATAGTTGAATGTACAATAATTTAATAAAACAGGTGCAAGCTGAAGTCAAGGTCTTTAATTATTGTCCATGAAAGCTATTTGCCAAGACTAATCTTGCAAAAAATATTTTGGGATAGTTAATCAATTAGTGTAGGTCTGGTATTATAGCTGGACTATTTTCTGAAAATGTACATTGAGCCAACTAACAAGGACTTTTTTACTGGTAAATATGGTTTAACTATTCTAGCTCTTACAACATAATAAAAGTTCATTACTTTAAAAGAAATAAAATATGAAGTATTCTAATATTAAGTTACTTACAATACAAGGTCTCAATCTATAAACAAGGTTCATTGGTACTCGGTTGAAATCATTTTAATGCAATAAAGTAAAATCTTAACAAGACAGAAGAGAACTGGGGTCAATGGTTATTATATGGCTAAACAGTTTTTACTATTCTTTTTATCTGGTTAAGATGCCTAATAGGTGTATCTTTTACCAGTTAATTTTCAAAGTAATGTCAAACTCTAAAGTGTCCATCAGACATTTCATTTTATTTTTTTTTCAGTTTTCTAACAAGTTTATAAGTAAGTTTTTAGGTAAACTGTTTACCACATTTTTGGTAAACTATTTACAACATTTTTGAGACGCAACCATTGGCCCAGTTCTCGTCGGGCGTCTTGTTAAAGATTTTATTTTATTGCATTAAAATGATTTTTAACCGAGTACCCAATGAACCTTTGTTTATAGATTGAAACCTTTGTATTGTAACTAACTTAATATTGAATATTTCATTATTTTTAGTCCTTTAAATAGTAACAATGACTTTTATTATATTGTGTAAGAGGCAGAATAGTTCTTCACGGGTGTATAAATAAAGGAAAAATACTGCGTCTCTTAAAGTAATATCTAAGTTTTTTTGAAGCTGGCGTAGCTATAAAGATACAATGAGTTTAGGCTAGTTAAGGTTATTTTTAATGCTGACGTCCATAAGATTAAATGTATCTTTCACTGCAAAAAATTTGGTCGCTCATAAATAAACGATGAGTATTTGATACAAGCTTCTTTTGCAACAAGAAACATGATTATGGTTTGTATGCATTAAATTAGATAAAAATTTCGGCGCCTCAACCCACATTATCAAATTAAGGTCCTGTGAAAAGGGATATCTGCATCGCCCTGCATTTGGTTTACAAATCAGGCTTAGACATTGTTTTAAGAACCTAAAAACTGAAGTATAGATTACTATCGTTATTAAAACGATGAATGGAATTTGTTTTGGAACAGAGAAGATCATTGGTCTGAAGAAACAAAATTGGCACCAGTATTGAGCCCAGAAACACTTTAGCATTAATTGCTAAAGCTTGAAGAGCCACCATTCACAAAAACCGATATACCTATATCGATCAGAAAGATAAGTAGAGAGCAAAGAACATAGTTTAGTTGAGAGAACAGAGACAAGAATGAGACGAGCAACTAAATGTAAATAAATTATCCGAGAGAGAGATAGCTGCTGGGCCTTCCTTGTCTGTCTTCAAGGCAGGTAAACGCAGATGGCGCGTGAGTCGACTTTATCGTTTGCCCGCCAAATTCAAATTATATAGCTGTGCTATTTTTGCCCTTAATGTTAGGTACTTGTTTTTGTTTCCTATTAATATAAGATATTGGGGTTTAGTTCAATAATTACACACACCTTATTAAAAATGTCATTTATTTGGTTTTTATAAAGATTTTTTCTTACAGATAACCATGTCAATATTACCTTAAATTATCTGTTGAAAAGCACAAATTTAATATATACACTGTGATCACTAATAAAAGTCAATATTCAAAGTCCAATTAAGTGTAAAACCACGAAACACACAATAAATCACAGAAAATGTAAACAAACTGTCCAAACAAATCGGCCATTGAAAAATATCAAACACAAATATCGATTAACATTTCAGCGTGACTGCCTGCGGCAACGTTGTCAAGTTAAAAATATTCGATTCATGGTATATTTTCTTTCTCTTAATTAGATGTGAGCCAAAAAGGACATTAAAGTTTACATGCAGAAATTGTAAACAGCTTGGCAACCAGGGCAAAGCGATGATTGCTCCATCTACGATAGCCTGCCATGATGAAAGACAAAGACGTATTTATTGGAACTTGCGTTAAACCAGAAAGGGATAAATACAATGGACAAATTGTTAGGACCAGTTACTCGTCTCATTGTTGTCTCTGGAGATAATGTAAAAGGGAAGTTTATAAGGAGTGCGTCATGCCAGAATTCGGCAAATACTTTATTTTTGATGGCTGTCCAAGACTTTTAAAATCCGTTAAGCATATAATTTTTTGTTATTGTTATCTAACAAGTAGCTTTAAATAACTAGCATTTGCAAAACCTTATAGTAATGATACAAAAATTTAGATCCTAAATTTTCAAAATTGAAACTAATTTGTAATTAAAATTCTAACTGTCCCAAAACTTTAATTACTGGATTAGTCTTTGATATTTATTTGTTTTATATAATGAAAATGGTTAAGTAAATTCAATTAACGTGTTATTTAAATAATAATTAAAATTTAAAATTACTAGCATTATTTTTTTTTATGTTTTTGCGTCTCTGGCAAATTTAATTACACTTAAGTCATCTTTATACGGATCTCTTAGAAACCCAAAATATTTTTAAATCGGTAAATATGTTTTATTCTAATAATAATCCGAAATTTTCTTAACAATTACCCTTATATTGAAACGTCTTAAGAAAAGTAAATCCTTTTTACATCAAAATCTTAGTCTTAAATTATCAAAATTAAAACCAATTTGTAATTAAATTACCAACTGTCTCAAAACTTAAATTATTAAATAAGTTTTCGACATTAAGTTGTTTTATATCGGAAAGTGTTTAGTTAATGCAATAACCGTGTTATTTAAATAATAATTAAATTTTAAAATTTCGAGGATTATGTTGTTTCGTAATTTTTTCTCCATCAAATTTGAATATACTTAAGTGATCTCTATTCGCAGGCGCGGCGGGTTTGGAGTTTTCATATGGGTGCCGGTGCCAAGTGACAAAAATTTTGAAGACGAAAAAAGGTCACACCTTCACATTCTGTTTTGTTTCAGAAGAACCGGCCAAAATAGTATTCCATTCTTACCCCAAATAAAAATTTGATGATCCAAAAAAAAGTCCTTACCCCACATCAACACAACACTTTACAGAGACAAAAATGTTAAAATCTTCATTTCTCATATGGGTGCATTGCACCCATACATTTTATCTCTTTGGGTGCATTGGTCCCCGTGAACTCACGTACTTGCCGCCACTGTCTATACGCATTTCTAAGAAACCTTGATTATCCTTAATTACCCATGTTTTACCCTAATGCCTGACCTGTTATTATCTTAACAATAAGTTGTTCATAAAGGAAGGTGTTAAGAAAAGTTAAAAACCTGTTTATACAACAATCTAGATGTTAATTTTTAAAATTCAAACTAATTTTTCTTCTCCGGCAAATTTGAATATACCCAAGTCATCTTAATACGCATTTCTAAGAAACCTTAAGTATCCTTAATAATGTTTTACCTTAATACCCTTTAATACATACGTCATGTTTTTCGTCTCCGCCAAATTTGAATATACCTAATTCATCTCTATACGCATTTCTAAAAAACTTAAGTATCCCCAAATGTGTTTTACCTAATACCTGAGTTGACATCCAAACAGTTAAATGTTGATTAGAGTAAGGTCTTAAGAAAAGTAAAAACCTTATTTAAACAAAAATCCTAGACGTTTAATTATTAAAATTTAAACTAATTTGTAATTAGGTTATCAACTGTCTCAAAACTTTAATTACTGGATAAGTTATTGACATTAATTTATTTTTATATTCGAGAGTGTTTAGTAAAGCAATAACTGTGTTATTTAAATATTAATTAAATTTTAAAATTTTGAGCATTATTCTGTTTCGTCATGTTTTCGTCTCCGGCAAATTTGAATATACCTAATTCATCTCTATACGCATTTCTAAAAAACTTAAGTATCCTTAAATATGTTTTACCCTAATACCTGACTTAAAATCATCTCAACAATAAATTGTTGATTAGAGGAAGGTTTTACGAAAAGTTAAAACCGTTTTTAAATAAAAATCTAGATGTTTAATTTTCAAAATTAAAACTAATTTGTAATTAAGTTATCAACTGTCTCAAAACTTTAATTACTGGATACGTTTTTGACATTAATTTGTTTTTATATTCGAGAGTGTTTAGTTAGTAAATAACTGTGTTATTTAAATATTAATTAAATTTTAAAATTTCGTGCATTATTCTGTTTCGTCATGTTTTTCGTCTCCGGCAAATTTGAATATACCTAATTCACTCTCTATACGCATTTCTAAAAACTTAAGTATCCCTAAATATGTTTTACCCTAATACCTGACTTGAAATCATCTCAACAATAAATTGTGGATTAGAGGAAGGTTTTACGAAAAGTTAAAACCTTATTTAAACAAAAATCTAGATGTTTAATTTTCAAAATTAAAACTAATTTGTAATTAAGTTATCAACTGTCTTAAAACTTTAATTACTGGATACGTTTTTGACATTAATTTGTTTTATATTCGAGAGTGTTTAGTTAATGCAATAACTGTGTTATTTAAATATAAATTAAATTTTAAAATTTCGAGCATTATTCTGTTTCGTGATGTTTTTCGTCTCCCGGCAAATTTGAATATACTTAATTCATCTCTATACGCATTTCTAAAAACTTAAGTATCCCTTAAATATGTTTTGCCCTAATACCTGACTTGAAATCATCTCAACAATAAATTGTGGGTTAGAGGAAGGTTTTACGAAGAGTTAAAACCTTTATTTAAACAAAAATCTAGATGTTTAATTTTCAAAATTAAAACTAATTTGTAATTAAGTTATCAACTGTCTCAAAACTTTAATTACTGGATACGTTTTTGACATTAATTTGTTTTATATTCGAGAGTGTTTAGTTAATGCAATAACTGTGTTATTTAAATATTAATTAAATTTAAAAATTTTGAGCATTATTCTGTTTTGTCATGTTTTTCTGCGCAAAGTACTTTTTAAAAAACTTTATTTTATAAAAATACAGAATACAGGTTAAATCTAACGTTAACAATAGAGTTTAGGTGAAGAATAATTATACAATGCAAAATGGGTCTTATTTATAAGTTCGTAATGCTGATTCTGCTTTTCGGGAATCTCGTGAGAACGGCGTCCAAATGGTGGTCACATAACTCCTCCCTCCTTAAGACGAAAACAGCAGGGTAGTTGGCTGGTTTTCGGGTGGTTGCGTGCTAGGCTCTCTTCTTTTTTCTAAAATTTTCTTTTTTTTCTTTGGTAAATTTTCCATCCAATGAAACATACTACAATAAGGATTGCGATTATAGTAAAGGTGCTTAGGAAACTCCATCCAAGAGGGTGAATTTTTGTTGGGGTTGGAATTTTCATGTATGCAGCTTTTTCTTGTAATTCATGAATTTTCTCCAAATCAATTGAATTTAAATGGATTGGATCTTCTTTAATGCTGTTTATGTTAAAATGTCCAATTTGGATTGCTGGTAGTGCCAGTGGCGTCCCCAAAATTATTTCTTCTTTATTTATGAATTGGTGGTCCAAAATTTTAATTTGGCAGTTTGTCGGTATTTCGATTAGGCTTGGATCGTTGATCAATGCGTAGTTGTTTGATTGGCAGTTTTTGTAGATTTTTAGTGGATTTTTTCCTGGTATTGCTAATACATATCGATTATTGATTTCCTTGACAATAGTTGTTTCGACTCCGGACTTTGAAAGGGTGGCAATCTTCATTTTCGGCTTCTCTGATGAGGGCTTGGATGCAGTTGTTCGCTGATGGCTCCAAGTGATTTTGGCAAATGTAGGTCTGCTCAATAGCATGACAATTTTCGGTACCATATTGTAATTGATCTGTGCCAAGTATTAGGTAAGGTTGTTTTGGGACAATTATTGATTGGTTGACAGGAATTGGGAATAGGTGATAACTGTCAAATGATTCTTTTAAAAGTATTGGAAAATGTACAACAAATATTATTTTACTTTTTGAAAAACTAACCTCAAGGCCTGCTAAATGATAGTAAGATATTATATTTTTAAAATAAATTAATTTTTCTTTGTGATATAATTTATTTAAATATAATAAAATATTGTCTAGTTCAGTAGCTGAAATTACTGTACTATGCAATGTATTTAGTTTTGCGAACATAATGGCATTTTCTAAATTATCAAGAAAAGTTATTAAATTTTGGCAATTTAAAATAATTTCTTTTAATGTATTTTCTGCCCATAAATATGTTATAATGTCGTTGATAGTATTGTTTACATCTTTTTCAAATTTTTCGATACGAGTTTGTATGAGCCTTTGATTTTTATCGAGGAGTGTAATTGTTTGATTATAATTATTAATAAGTTGTTTTGTTAATGAGATTTGAAGAGATTTCTTTATTTGTTGATAATTGATTATTTTCTAATATCGATATAGCTTTATTATATTTCTCACCGTCTTCATAGTCTAAGGTTCCGAAAAGCCATTTTGATGCTTTTCCAATAATATTGATTAATCCTCGTTTCGAGCGATTATGAGGGGTTATATTATTTAACTTAATTCTAGCGTTTAAAATTAAATATTGTGTATGCGAAAGCAAGTTAGGAAAACTAAAATGTGAATAATTTGCAGTGTATTTAGTTTTATTAAGCGATTTTTCTACGGCTAGATAAAAAGATTCTATATTATTTAATTGATTAATTATAGGTACTATTTCTACGTAATGAATAAAAGTATGTTTACTTTCTATAATTCTAGCTTTTCCTAAATGAAAAGGAAGTAATGGGAATTTCAAAGATGTTATTTGAATGTCCTCGGTACAGTATATCAAGTTAATTGTTATCAGTAGCATAACTGCATGAAGGCTGCGGTAGGTCAGGTTCATCGTGAATTGCCTGTAAAGGTCATTAGCTTTAGTATGTGGTTTTTAAGTTGTGACTTGTGTAAAATTTTGCCTTTTCTTGTTTTTATTTTTGAACCTAAATCTTGTTCAATGGTAGTTTTAATGAATTTTTGTTTGGTTTTTGTTGCGCGTCGCGCATTATATTTAATATATCCTTTTGTACCGGGTATATGTGTAGGTGGGTCTTCGCGATTCTCATTTGCGTTTTCTATGACACGAGTTTTCGCATTAAGACTTGTTTCATGAATTTTGTTATATAAGACTTTAAGTCTGTCTCGTCTGTCGTTAATAAATTGATTTAAAATCATTTCGTCGGTTATATTAAAAGGGTCAATGGCTTTAAGTCGACCGTTGATGACGTCAAAAGGGCGTTGTTTAGTGACGCTATGAATTGAGCTATTACATAACCTATGATTGCATATTTCATCGTTTCTTTTATACTTATTTTTGGTCTTTCTAAATTTAAAACTCTAATATTATCAAAAGTGTAGAATGTAGGCGTTCTACAGGGCTATTACTATTAGAATTACCGAGGTGTCGTAAAGTGTAAATTGATATTATGCAATTTGCAAAAATCTATTAAAAGGGATGTTTTAAATTCCGTACCATTATCGCAAGTTATTGATAACCTTGGAATACCAAAATGTGTTATGAATGTAAGAGATTAGGTAAATACTGTCGCAGCATTGCAAACAGGTTCTAAAATATAGGCTTGTCCGTATCTAGAAAAACATCGATAATTGTTAAATTTTGTGTTTGAAAATTGAAACGTATCTAAATGGATTGCATCTAGGGGTTGTGATGGGGTTGCTGGCCTCGTTCTGCTGTTGTCAGTGTTTCAGGAAAATAAATATTTTTATAGTTTTCTCTGGGATTATTATATCACCGTTGTAAACTGACACGGGTACTTGAATCACGGATGCTTCGTGGGCGTTGATTGAAATAGTATAGTTTTCGGTATTTATTTTATTATAATGTAAAGGTATTGATATGTTATTATTAATTAGGGCTTGGTTATTTAAATCGATAACAAAATTATATTTTTTTAATTCGCTTAAACCTAAAATACCATCAAAAAATGAATGAAAGTCAAAAAGAGTAAAGGTTATTTCGTCGTTTTGATTTAATTCTGAAAAAGCGGGAATGTTTGCTTTAAATTTTACAAGCGTTTCTCCTGTACCGGTTTTTATTTTACTAGGACAATTAAATATTTTTTTCTGGAAAGAATTTTTCAGCTATTATTGGTCGTAAAATTGATTTTGTACAGCCGGTATCGATTAAAAGTTTTATTGGGGGTTATTTATTTTTATGTAGGGTAAGCTATCGTTAATTTCTGTATGCATTTCTGCTATATCGGGTTGTCGTTCAGGCCGGTATTTGGAAAATTTGTGTAGCTATCTAAAAAGGTGTCGGGGTCATTGTATCCATCGTAAAATATTTCATTTTGGTTAAAATTAGAAATATCAACATTAGAATAATTATTTTCAAGCTCATATGTATTTTCGATTTGTTCATTATTTTGTGGAGTTTGGCCTGCAGCCTCATCGTATTGATTTGTATCGGTTTGTGATGAATCAAATTGATTATCAATTTGGAAAAGTTCTTGGGATACAAAATTACGGGGTCCTGTAGGTTTAAAATAATTATTTGTCTGATAAGGTGGTTGCCTTATAGTGGGATTTTTAGAAGTTGTTGACATCGGTTCGGGTTTTGTATTTGGCACTTGCCCTGTGGGCTTAAAAACATTTTTGGGGGCCAAATACTTCTTTGTTCGTAGGAAAACGTCTTTGTTGCATTGGTCTCGATTGTATTGGAATCGGTTGACTAGGAAATCTAAAGTTATGATTTTGATAAGCATTCTGGTTTTGATATACATTTTGATTTTGGTATAAATTCGGCGAATAATAATTTGGATTATTTTGTCGAACGTTTTGTATCGGTCTATGTATAAAATTTTGATTGTGATTTACATTTTGTTTTGGCTGTGCCTGCGGCAATGGCCTAAATAAATTTTGAGAGTACTGAAAATTTTCTTCTTCAGTTACCAACGTTATTGCCGTTTCTAAATTTTGTGGATTTCTTAGCCGAATAATACTTTGTAAATTTCCTGAAAGTCCACGAATAAAAGTTCTAAGAGTAATTTGTTCATATTGGCGTAAATAAATTATTTTTTCCTGTGCCGAAATTATATTAATTGGTATTGATGATAATTTTTGGGCTAATTTACTGCGTAAAATTTGAAGTCTTTTGGCAAAATCAAGAGCGCTTTCATTTTTATTTGGTCTAGCCATTAATAAATCTTGTTCAAGACATTCTAAATTTCGGTTATTTCCAAAACAATTTTCTAGGGCATTTTTAATAAGATCCCAAGTATTTAATTCGGTTCTGCAACCTACTAAAATTTGAGCTCTACCTATCAATTTTGTTTGTATTACACGAATTAAATAATTATTTAGGATATTATCATTATTTTGACCATAGGTCGCAAATAAGAAATCACAAGCTGATACAAAATTAGGTAATGTAATTGAATCACCATCAAAATTAGGGATTATATCAACGTACATTTTTAACATACTTAAATTGGGTTGTTGTTGTTGTTCTTGGGCCATTTTTTTGTTTTTTAAAGTTAACTTTTTGAAAAAATCGCCAACTAATTGGTTTATATCGTCTTCACTCATAAACTAGACAATGTTTTAGTTCTATTATACTAGTTCAAATTTTATTAAAATGATGAAAACAATGTATTTATTTTGTGTCAGAAGTTTAAATATAATATCTCTCTTAAACTAAAAATAAAATTTGTTTATTTCTTTAAAAATAAAAAAATTATTATTTAAATTTTATATATATATATATATATATATATATATATATATATATATATATATATATATATATATATATATATTTTTTTTTTTTTTTTTTTCGTTAATCGATATATATTCTTTTTAATTGTATTTAATTAATCAATAATATCTTTAATTTTGGATATTTAAATCTTTGATTTTTTGATCCTAATCCTAACTTAACTACGGGAACTTCCTATTCAGGGAAGGGATGTGAAAAACAGGAATACTTGGCACTTACCAATCAGAATATTGGCACTCAACCTTTTTGCCTGTCTCACGGGATGATTCTCCACCACTCTCTGTACTGCGGGGCTGATGGTCCTGAAGTCTGGATGTCTTCGGGATGGACCTGAAGTCTCGATGTCTTCGGGATGGTTCTGGTATCAGCACCAAAGGATTAAAATCCACGTTTTTCGCGAAAATCGGACCCGATGCCGTGAATTTTCACAAAACTGCACTGATCCTACCGACTGCGCCAGTTAAATGTTCAGTCTGCGCAAAGTACTTTTAAAAAAACTTTATTTTATAAAAAATACAGAATACAGGTTAAATCTAACGTTAACAATAGAGTTTAGGTGAAGAATAATTATACAATGCAAAATGGGTCTTATTTATAAGTTCGTAATGCTGATTCTGCTTTTCGGGAATCTCGTGAGAACGGCGCAACGCACATCTGCAAACAGTATCCCGTTGTCCTGGGATTAGGGACTCGCCAGGATAAATAAATTCCTTTACAGATTTTTCTGTAGGACAGTAACAGGAGAGAAAGAGCTGGAAGTGCGATCTGACATGCAGTTTCTCGAACGTACTCGGCATAAGGCCGACAGAGTCTCTGTGGTTCGAAGCAAGTTGTGCTCTCTGGGAAACCCCATGCACCAGTGAAGCTTTAGAATGAAGTCGATTAGATCAGCGGCTGCATACGTTCGTGAAACATTTCAATATCACATGTCCGCAGAAAACTAACTGATATACCGGACAAAAAAATGAAAAATAAATAATAGTTAACTAAAAACTAAAAACACGCTTTTATATGCAACCGCACTAAAATTATTAGAAAATAATTTTTATTACAAAGAGTTTGTATTACAGTAATAAAAAAGGTCAAAACAATGAATCATAATTATATACCTCAAAATAGAATTATAATAAAATTTAAGATAATAAAAGAATAATTCACTTTAGAATAAAAGCGTGGGGTGCTTAATATATTAAATGTTATAATTATTTCATTTGTAAATATCTATGAGGGAAAAGTTATGAAAAAATAGTAAAATGCACCCCACGCTTTTTACTTGAAGTGAATTATTCTGTTATTATCTTAAATTTTATTATAATTCTATTTTTGAGGTATATAATTATGATTCATTGTTTGACCTTTTATTACTGTAATACAAACTCTTTGTAATGAAAAATTATTTTTCTAATTTTAGTTCGGTTGCATATAAAAGACCGGGTAACTGGGTTTTGAACACTGATTTTCGAATATCGGTTAACCGGTTTTTCGATAATCGGTTTCGAATATCGGTTTTTTGGATAATCGACCAAAATCGAAAAGCGGTTCTTCGAATATCAATTAATAGGTTTTTGGTTGATTGCGGTTTATATCTAAAAAAGAAAAACCGTTCATTTTGTAAAATCGGATATTGGTTGACAGATTATACAGGGTGGTTCATTTAACCTTAGACAGGCAAATAACCAGAAAACGGCGCATTTTAGAAGAAAATGTTTCTAGTAAGAATTGTTTGAAATAAAGGGGCAAATTTAATGGTATCATAGTTTGTGACCTTGACTAAGAATTTTAAGGTCATATTCATATTAACTTTGTTTTTCAAAGGAACCCCAATTTTTTTATTTAGAATCTTAATCTACATACAAAAATGAGCAACTTTCATATAAAACTTTTTAAATTCCGATTTCAATTTTAAAAGATATGTAACAAAATAAATTTTAAGAACCCATTTTTAATATAGTACAAAAAATATTTATTTTTATTAAAATGTATTTTTTAACATTATTAAACATTTTTAAATATGCTGGTTGAAAATAGTCATATATAAACCAGTCGTTTACGTTTAGAAAGCCTTTTTCGGTTTTGAGAACCGTTGTGGTTTCGGTTTTAAAGACCGTTTTCGGTTTTCGGTTTTAAAAACCGATTTCGGTGTATCGGTTTTGAAAACCGTTTTCGGTTTTAAAAACCGGTCTTCGAGTTTTAAACCGTCTTCGGTTTTAAAACCGGTTTTAATACGGTTTTAAATACCGGTTCAAGCCACGAAGGCTTAAAGCCTAAATACAAACGTACCCTGGGTTGTCTTAGGCGAGGTAAGAGGGAGTTTGTTGACACGGGACTTTAAACACTTGAAGATTTGGGGAAGGAAAAGACCTCCGCGGGCAGCAGGTTCCACAATCTAGAAACTCTAGGGATAAAGAACAGAACAAAGATGAGAAGTTCGGGGCCTGTCCAGTTGGACCGTATAGGGATGCATACGCGCGGAACCACGAGTTTCTCTGTTGGGAACCGTGAGTGGAGGAACTATACTGGACAATTCTTCAGAGCAGAAGCCATGGAAGTACCTATAAAAAAGCGATAAATCCCCCACAGCCCGACGATGGGCAGAGAGGGAAGCCTTTCTGTAAGTGAAGGATCATTAATGAGACGAATAGCTCTTCTTTGAATAGAATCAAGAATGCTTAGGGTTGTGGGGGACGCCATGCCCCAGATATGAGAACAATATTCCAAGGGAGGTCGGATTTGGGACACATATAAAGTGTATAAATTAGAAGCGGAAAAATACTTTTGGCTCGAAGAGAAATCCAAGCTTTTTGAAGCTGCCGTGGCTATAGATACAATGTGTTTATGCCAGTTAAGGTTACTTTCAAATGTGACGCCCACAAGATTGAAGGTGTCTTTGCTCTGTAAAACTTGGCCGCTCATAAATAGAGGATGAGTATTTGATGACTCTTTTCGCGACAAGGAACATGATTGTGTTTTGGATGCATTAAAATGGACGAGATTTTTGGCGCCCCAATCAATATTAAATTAAGATCCTGCGAAGAGATATCTGCATCGCTCTGCGTTTGTTTTCCAAGTCAGGTTTAGTGATGGGTTTAGGAACCTGAAAACTGGAGTGAAGAGTACTATCGTCGGCGAAACTATGAATGGAATTAGTTGTGGACGAGAGAAGGTCGTTGATGTGAAGAAGAAACAATGTTGGTGCCAGAACTGAGCCCTGAGGGACTCCAGCATTTACTTGGTGAAAGCTTGAAGAATGGCCGTCCACAATAACTGATATACGTCGATCAGATAGATAACTAGAGAGCCAAGTACAGAGTTTAGTTGAAGGACCATAGGAGGGAAGTTTATTAAGAAGTGCGGCATGCCAGACCTGGTCAAAAGCTTTGGATATATCAAGAGCAACGATCCGCAGGACTCACCTAGAAACTTGGTCCGCATAATTGGCCTACTGAGCCGACTATTCTCTGTACCATCACAAAATTGGAACTCCAGTTCTCATTATTGGATAATTCTCGACCAAATGGGCCACATCCAGAACGTAGTGCAAAAAATATAGCGGCAGTAGCTGCGAGTGTACGCGATGATCCTGACGAATCGGTTTGGCGCTCGGAAATTCGCGGGTGGATGGGAAAAGGTAAATAAGTCGCTTTTTTGGCAAAAATTTAATTTTTCAGAAATACGTTAAAATACATTCTTTACATATGGGAATAGCAAAGTTGCCAATTTATAGCTAGAAAAAATGTTCTTCTAGTTATAAATTGACATATTCTTATTTATATCTGAAAGAATGCATTTTTAATGTATTTCTGACCCTAATCATTTTGAAGCCGATAAATAAGGCCTAATGGAACATACGTGTTCAGAAAATTACTAAAATCTCAGTAAATCTTGAAAACAGCTGATTGGATCTACCCCAACCCATCGGATCAATATTTGAAAATGCCTTTTGCAAATGCATGGGAAAGGAAAGAGTCTAAAGCCTGTATCACACTATTAGGTAGAGACAAGACAAAAGATGCCTGTATGTAAACATGTCCTGATATGGTGACGCATCGGTTTTCCTTTGTTGTTGTTTTAGACCGTTCTCTTTTACGCAATGGCGAAAATAACGTGTGTATTGTGTATACGGGGTGGCCGCCGACGTATCCGAGAATTTCGGATATTAATTCCAACAATGAAAACTAGGAAAAAAAACTTTTATAAACATATGATTAGATTAGATTAGATTAGAAGGTGGATTGCATATCCTCTAACACTGCAACCTGCTCCAGGTTTATTGTGTGTCCTCCGTCCATGGGTTAGAGCACGCTATCCAAGCCGGTCTGTTTAATCAGACTCCACAAGCTTGAAACTGGCCCCTTGGTATATCTTGCCGCTTTAGGTTTTTCTTCACCCAGCCTTGCAAACCGCAGACGACAAAGGGCTTCGCAGTAGCACCATACGTGTTCTGCGGTTTCTTCCTCCTCCTGGCAGAACCTACATAGGTTTTCTTCTGCCAGGCCCATAGTTTCAGGTGTTTATTCAGTCTGCAATGACCTGTCAGTTGACCCACTATTATTCTTACTGCCTTCCGGTTATAATTCAGAAGGTCTTTTGTAAATTCTGGCAGAGTAAGCCTTGATGAACACTTTCGCCTGACGCTGTCCTGGTGTTCTCATCCACCAGTGAAAAAAAACACCTAGGTGCTTTTTTATTATTGCAATCTGGTCTAACAGACCAATGAGCAATTTATTCCTAACCTAAAATTCTAATGTCTACTACTTAGTCTAAAGTTTACCCAATGGTGTCCTTTTAGGTTTTGTCACTTTTTGCACTATTTTTTATTATGCACATTATAGTCTCACTTTGGCACCTATTTTTTTTTAAAGTAACTCAAACGGTTTAGTTCTGAGGAGTCTACGCACTAGCTGTGAGTTATCCAGGAGCTGGATGGCTTCAGGATTCACATGTTGGTGGAGTCGATCTTCATGTCTCTTTGCGAACTTCTTTATTTCTTTGTCTACAGTGTCCATCTTAAGATCCCTATGGATGTCACTATTTCTTACATACCAAGGGGCATTTACAATGTTCCTGAGTACTTTATTTTGAAACCGTTGGATTACGTCTCTGTTGGTTTGTTTGGTACAACCCCATAGCTGTATACCATAAGTCCATACTGGTTTTAACATTTGCTTGTACAATAAAACCTTATTGCTACACGGAAAGGGTAGAATTTCGTCCAATTAGCCAGTACATTTTTCTGTATTTTAATTCCAACTTTCTCTCTTTTTTTAACATGAGCTTTCCAGCGAAGCTTCGCATCTAATGTTATTCCCAGATACTTTGCAGTATTTGAATATGGAATTTGGTTGTTATTTAAAATAACTGGAACGTGCTGAATGTTTTTATTTGTGAAATTTACGTGAATTGATTTGGTCTCATTTAATCTAATTCTCCATTTTCTTCGTCCAGGCATGAATTTTCTTAACAGCTGTCTGTAGTTTTTCTGTGGCCTCTTCACTGGTTTTCCCTATTTTAGGGACTATAAAAAACGTTCAGTAAACGTTAACAAAAACGTTTTAAAACGTTGTTTGCCGACACTAAACTTTTAAAAAACGTTTAAGAACATTCACGAACGTTTGAGAACGTTTTCGTACGTAACCCAAAATCTACTTGAGTGTTTTATAAACGTTTATAAAACCACTTGTGGCTTCTCAAAATTATGGCTATTTTGCATATTCATCCAACTAAGTATTTTACTTATTTTTTTTTTTAATTATTACAGTCATGAGCGTATTCTCTAGGGTAGGCTAATATTAAGCATTATCAGTTCTGCTCTCACTTTTAAATCTTTCCCTGTTGTTGCTCGCACACTATTTGAACGACACGATTGGAAAGAAATAGTTGATTGACGACTTTGACTTCATGACGATCTCTGCTTTAAGCCGAATTTTCTTTAGAGCTGTCGACTGGAGAACCTCCTCCTTCAATGGGACTTAAAACAATACAAACTAATAAATTATAATATATATTTTAAAGTAAAATTAGTACCAATGTATTATTTTATTTTCTTTATCCCTTATTAAAAACCAAAATCTGACAAAGCTTTTTATTTTGATTTAAACTTTTATTATACCGTTGAAGGACCTTTTAACAAGTTGGTGGTAATACTAACAGGGTGGTACAAGATCTACGAAATAATCTCCACTCCACCTGACGCGCGTGTAGCAGCCCAGGGGGGACTGGCCATCACGCATCTGTCTTATTTGCTTAGGTACGGTGGTTGAGTTTACATAAGAATAAAACATTGGAAGATTAAGTTTCAGTAACGGGATATCCAGGCGGTTTTTTTGTATTTACACCATTCATCTTGTTTTTTCTCAGTAGAGCTCAAAAATAAAAGAGTTCTGTATCTGCGGAATCTGTGTTTTGAGAAAACGACAATCAATTAGACAGTTCCTTTAGATTTCTTAAAGAACATACAAAGTGTATTTAGATCATTTTCTAAACAATTTTTGCAAGTATGCCTGCAGGGCTGCAAAATATTTTACATAAGCTTCTCTTTTAATTATTAAAAAAAAAAAATCTTTGTGCTAGAGGTTCAGACATTCATAAAGTTACGTAATTAAGTTCGTGGTTCACAAATTCAATTAAATTTATTTGTTTAGGAGAAGACTTAACACTTTATAATCTGTTGGTATACTTTTTTAACGAATAGCAATGTTGACCTCCATTTTTACCCATAACCTAATTATTTTAAAGTGTTGTACATATAAATGCGTTAGTAAATGTTTGTAAAATAAAGCTCATGGGGTTTTTTGTAAAATTTATAAATACTTTTTCCAGTAGCTACATTTTTTGTTTAGGACATTGCGGTATTTAGTTTGTGTGAGGTTCAATATCGTGTGTGTCCTCCATTAGCACAGGAATAATAACAGCATGACACCTCCTTGGTATGCTTCGTATAATTCTTCGAAGATCTTCTTGGGGTGTATTTTTCCCATTCTTCGATTAATGCTTCTTGTAGCTAGTTGGAGAGTTCGGGATTGCATTTGGGCGCCTTCCAAATACGTCTGACCAACAAATCCCAAACGCGTGTTCCTATAGGGTTCAAGTCGGGACTAATCTTGCAGGCCAACCCATTGTTACGTCAATACCACCTTGTACTCGTAAAAATTTCTGGCAATTGCCGCAGTATGTGTCTACCGCATTACTTTCATGCGTATTGTGAACAAGGTTTCGGCCTCACACCATGCACTGCAGGTACAACACTGTTCTTCTAGCACATTATCGAAGTACCGTTGGAGAGCGTCCAGAGGTTCCTTGAATTACTACAAGGTTGGTTTTCCTTCTATGTATCCCACCCACACCATTATAGAGCCTTCACCAAATCTTTCAACTTCTCGTACTGCAGCGGCAAGATACCATTCACCAGGACGTCTGTAAACACGTATTCGACCATCACAACGTGTAAGATGGTATCTCGACTCCTCGATGAATAGCACTTGGATCAATGTTGAAGTTGCCAATTAATGCTCACGAGCAAAAGTTAAACGGCATATTTTGTGATGCCTTGTCAAAATGGGTTTTTCGCATGGTCTTCTGGGTTTGAGTTAGATTCTTTTAATAGATTTCTAACCGTCTGGTCGAAAACATTCACTCGGTAAGTCGCTCTAAGAGCAGTTTAAAGATCATTTGCTGAAAGACGAAGAACTAAAAGAAATCGTCTTGAATTGCGATGGTTTTTCCTTTTTCGATCTTGCCCAATGCGTCTTTTATACTGACCTGTCTCTCTATAACGATCCCACAGACGCTGAATAACAAAGAACTGCGATGAAACATTCTTGCAACTTGTCTTATGCAGAAATCCATTCTTAATCAAGAGAGAAATAGCACGAGCAACTTTTTACTTCACTAAGATGCTACATTTTATTCTTGTCGACATCTAAGCCATTTTTTCGTGTTAACCGTATTTATCAAGGGTGTTTTTTTTACAGCAGCCTTGCCAACAATATTATTTTCTGAATACACCTGCATTGGGAACTCTTTCTGTAACTTCCTTCACGGTATTTGTGGTTTAAGTGGGTTTTAAAAAACGGCGCGATGGCCGACTTTTTCGTGAATTATGCCAAATCCCGAGATAGCCTTGGCATATGCTCGGTACCCCAGAAGTCACAGCACCCACTTGGAGAAGCGCTGGTGTAACAAGTCAAAAATTACTAAGTACTGTAAAAAGCCAAGTTATTACACCAAAGAACTAAAATATTCGAAAATTTACGGATTTGTTACTTATTTAGAGCTATTCTGACGGTGAATATATAAATAAGGAACGTTAAAATGTAAGAACTCTAATGCAAATGTTCGGACTATTGAACTAAGGTATCAAAAACATTTACTTAATTACTTAATTTAAATAATTAGAATATAAAAAGAAGATTATTATTGTTTATTATTTTTACATTTTTGAATATATAAAAATGTTTCTTAAAATTTGTATCTAAATTGGTAAAAAGTTATTATTTTCTTTATATATTGACACCCTGCATAAAGTTTGAAAAGAGTATGACGTTTAAAACGTATATTCATATTATTCATAAAAAGTTTTTCACTTACTGGGAGTTTGTTGACACCGTGTATATTAATAATTATTAGGGGACTTGTCAGGCTATCAATAGTTCGAACCTAAATAGTTTTTTAAATCGTTTTCGATTTTCAGGCAGACATCCGAGTCGCCAATCGCCGATGTAAATCGCTGCCATCACTTTTAAGCTTAATCATAATCCGACCTGCCAATCTGACTTCTGCACATTTCGGACAGACTTGTTGTATATTACGACAGTCTGCGCATGATTTTGTAGATTTTTTACTTTTTCTTATTTTCGCGTCAAAAACGGTAACAAAACCCACTATTTCAGGTTTAAAATTGGAAAATACAGCTATCTCAGGGATAAATTTAGTCTAACTGTAAAAAGCCGCTTTTGGCATAAATTATCCCTTTTGTGGTTTTGGAATAATGGGTGGTTATAAGGTTCAAAGCAACTAAGAGTAACACAAACCACCGTTACCCTAAAAGAATTAAAAGAAGAAGGAGTGTAGTCGACGTGTTAACATCGGAGCACGAAGAATTGTGATAACCGATACAGGGTGTCCAAGAATATGTGGGCGATCTCTTGGATTCATATAGAACATATAAAAGATAATGTTTACAAGATTTAATAGAATATTTTTCTAAAGTCCGTTTTTACAGAGATGCCCTTAAAGGACGCCACTGGAAGTCGTTTTTCTTGAATAAGTTTTATTATACTTGGATATATTAAAATATTTTTCAATGTGACATATACCGGTTAGGACTTTTTAAAATTGCATTCTTGTAAACCATATGTCCTTTATTAGTACGCCAGGTGCGAACTAACCCTTACACAATAGTACTAATTGTTTTGCACTCTATATAACAAAGGAGATAAAAATAGCATTTTTAAAAAGCTTAAACCCTAAGCTAAAAGATAAGACACTTTTGTCTAATATGGATAAAATAAAGGGTTGTGCAGAAAATAAACTTTTTGATTTGCCCAACAAACACTATTTGCCGGCAATGTACATTTTTCTATATTGGCATTGATGGTAAAGCATTGGCAATTGGTGGCAATATTATGCCAACATCTTATACGCATTAAAAGTCAACCCTAAATAAACACCTAATTGCCAATAAATTTTACATGCAGGCGAATTGCCGGCAAGTATACAAAAATAGCGGCATACCAATCCTGAATTAAATAAAGCACGCGTTTTTGTTGCAGCCAAATAAATATTGGATTTTGAAGGCAAACCTTCAACGCATATTCATACTTTTTAAACCATATTATTAACATTGGTATTTAACTAACATTAAAGCAATTTTTTTGATCTGTTTTATTTATAATGGCAGCTAAACAACATTATTTTATGTTTTTACATAATTTGTGTTGTGTGTTGTGATTCCGATTCAAATGCGCATGGAAATAGATTTTACCTCTATGTGGGAATCGGCTTTAAGAAAGGTGTTTAAATGTTTGTGAAATTTGATGCAAAACTCGTAGCTATAATTCAATATAATCCATTTTTAACACTACATAGATGGGTATAGCTCAGAAGAAGTGGATTTTGGGACACAAGTTTATAAAAAAGCCTTACTTTAACCCGAAAAATATGCTCTTTAAATATTTAAGGGTTAAGGTGATCAGTCGGACATGGTCCGGAATAAAACAACTTATTCTGGTCGAGGTTCGTAGCAAAAGTGTGGCTCATTTATTATTCAATCTATAATTACAATTCTCATGTTTGACAGTTAAATATTAAGGGTACGTTCACAATGTTACACTAACTTATCCTGACATCTCCCCTTTTTATAAAAATTTAAAAGTTTAGTTCTTACATATTATACAATAAAAATAGTTACAATTTAAAATTGGTTTACCTAATCTTTGCCACTATTGCCTAGTCTACTATATTATAAATATCACAGTTATATCACATAAGACTATAATGTACACTTAAAACTAACTACATTTATTAGCTACAATGGATAACCCTTTTATTTCTTAATTTACAAAGTATACAATTTTATGTAAAATGTACATGTGTTATGACAATACTGTTATTTTTAAAGTTAATAAATTATTACAATGAAACTTTTGTAAAGTAAAATCTTGTTTTATCTTATATTTTGAACACAGTAAAATGATATTGTTATTATCAAATTTAGCTTTAAATCTTACAAGACATAAGTGGTAATTTAAGATAAACTGTTTGTAAGTTTAGTATAAAGAAAACATTTTAAGAAAATATTTTATGTAAAATATTTAAATTTGAAATTTTAGAAAGTTAAACCTAGAAAGTTCTTCTTTATGTAAGGCAGAACATAATTAGATTCAAACATCTGACTTTTCAGATTCGCTTAACTCATATTCAAAGTCTGAATATTTTTTTGGCTTTTTACTTAAGCGGCCTGACCTAGTGATGATGTTACTATCGCTAGTTTTTCCCCTTTTTCCAAAATTTTCAAAAGTTGATTTCAAAGTTAAAGGTTTGTCAAAACTATTTACATTTTTTTCTAAAACAGAATTAGAAGTAAAACTTTCGTCAGACTTAAAACTGGAGTTACAGTTGCTAAAACTGTCGTCACTGTAGCTACTAGACAAAGACAATTTGCTATTTTCCTCATTCCCCGTGTTGGTATTATGTAAATTTACATTTTTATTAGAAACGTCTATCCCGTGATCATTCCGACTAGAAAAGTTTGTTTTTTCGGTTGAAATATTTAAACTTTTAGAAGCAACTACTGAACTTTCTATAATAGAATTGTCTATATTCTCCAAAACTGGAGAACCTTCACCGAGACTATGTTGAGCCTCAGCATAACTAACATTTTGAGAAATTTTTGACTGATTTTGGTGTGAACTTTGCGAAGTCTGAGAAACATTGAGATCTTCCGAGCTGTTTTCGACAACTTTAAGATACCTGAGGTTCTGATAATAATTATTCTCAGAGAATATTTTTTATTGAAATTTTGTGAATAATTTTGTGGCTCTCTTGGCAAAAATTTATAAGTTGGTTTAAACTCCCTGATAAATCTACGATTTCTTCGTAAAACTGAACCATTTTCTAATTGTACGAGATATGATCTTATACCCTGTTGTTTAATAATTTTACCGTTAACCCAAGGTGTTCGTGGTTTTACCTGAATTTTTACCCTCGAATTAATTTTTAAAGGATTTAATTTTATTGTATTTTTATTATAATTTTTTACCATTTGCTGTTGTTTTTTATTCAAGAAAAGAGTTATATTTTTCCTATTAAAGTTTTTAGAGAATTTTTGTGAGATTTCAGGCAGGGTGGACCTTAAATTACGGTTCATTAAAGCATTAGCAGGCGAGTTTTCGCCGTCCAAAGGAAGTGTTTCTCAGATCTAGCAAAGCCAAATAAGGATCTTTTGATCTAAATAGCATTTTTAAGTAAGTTCTTAACATTCTGGATAGCCCTCTCAACCTGTCCATTAGATTGAGGAAATAAAGGTGATGAAAAGATATGCTGAAACTCCCAAGACCTTTCAAAATTCTTAAATTCCCTACTTTCAAAATTTGTGGCATTATCGCTAACTAAAATTTTAGGTATACCAAAACGTGAAAAAATACATTTTAATTTATTTATAACATTCTGTGAGGTTAAATCGTTATTCAAATTTACGATTTCTACAAATTTGGAAAAATAATCAACAACCAAAAGATAACTTTCTGTGTGAAATTGAAATATATCAATAGCTACTTTATACCAAGGTAGTTTTGGGACATCGTGAGGCATCAGAGGCTCCGAAACCTGAGATTTTTGTATGTGTGGCAAATATTACATGATGTTACCATATCTTCTATTTGTTTTCTCATGCCTGGCCAGAAAAACGACAAATTAGCCTTATCAAGACATTTTTTATAACCCATATGTGAGTAATGAAGTTTTTCTAAAATTTCCCCCGTAAACTTTCAGGGACTATCAACCTTGGCCCTTTAAAAATTAAATTATCAATACATGATATTTCATCTCTAAATTTATAATAAAATTTGCAGTTTTCTGGACAGTTCTTAAGGTTAGTCGGCCAACCCTTCTCCAACATGTTTTTTAAGTTACAAAGTATGGGGTCTTCTAGAGTTCTCTTTTGAAATTCTAACTTTTTACTGTCCGTAATGTTCAAACAAAGTTCAACCGAGCAAATCTCTGACTCTATATCAAAATCTACATTCTCATCAAAATTCAACCCAGAATTGTAAGCCCTAGACAAAGTATCCGCTATAATCAATGTTTTTCCTGGTTTATAAACTAAGTCAAAATTATATTTTTTAAGTTGTAACAACATTCTTTGCAATCTAGGTGGACAGAGATGTAAAGGTTTTTAATTATTGATATTAATGGCTTATGGTCCGTTTCTAAAGTAAACTTTCGACCATAAACATATTGGTGAAATCGAGAAGCACCAAACCAGCAAGCTAACAACTCTTTTTCAATTTGGCTATACCTACTCTGAGTCTGGGTCAAACCTCGAGATGCATGGGCACATGGTCTACCATTCTGCATTAGAACGGCAGCCATGCCATTCTGTGAAGCATCGACCGAAATTGTAGTGTGAAGCTTGTTATCAAAAAATACTAAACATGGTGTTTTAACTAACATTTCTTTAATCTTTTTAAACGCCCTCTCGTGTTCCTCAGACCAATGAAATAAAGAATCTTTTTAATTAGATTTCTAAAAATTGCTGTTTTCTCAGTAAGATTATCTACAAATTTTGCTATGTATGTGACCATTCCCAAAAATCTTTGAACATCCTTGACATTTTGACAAGACGGCAAGTCAATGATTGCCTGAACTTTAGACTGATCTACTTCTACACCTTTACTAGAAATTTTATGACCTAAATATGTTATTTCTTGAACTAAAAATTGACACTTTGCTCTATTGAATCTAAAATTGTGTTCTGAAGCAGTTTTTAATACTTTTTCTAAAATTTTGTTATGAATTTCAATTGAAGGAGCATGAATACAAATATCATCAATAAAAACTTCGCAACCTTCAATATTTCCAAAAATATCATACATTTTTTCCTGGAAAACTTCTGGAGAACACGAGAGACCATATGCAAGTCTTTTAAAACAGTATCTACCGAATGGAGTGGCAAAAGTACAAAGCTTAGCACTCTCTTTATCTAACTTAATCTGCAAAAACCCTGAGTAGCATCGAGTTTACTAAAGAATTTTGAACCTGCCATTTTAGAAACTATATGTTCCCAAGTGGGAATAGCAAATAATGGTCTACGAATTCCAGAGTTCAACGTTTGCGGATCGAGACATATCCTTAAAGTCCCATTAGGTTTTTTGACAATGCATAGTGGATTACACCACTCAGAGCTACCCGTAACTCTCTCAATAATATTGTCTCTTTCTAATTGATTTAAAGTTAATTTTAATTTATCCATCAAAGCAAGAGGTACTTTTCTCGGTGGATAAAAACAAGGAACTACATTTTCTTTAAGGTCAATGTGATATTCCCCTTCTAAACAACCTATTCCTTCAAAAATATGTTGATACTCTGTTAAAATTTTATTTAAATGTGACTTTTGATCAATATTATTATCAATAGACTGTACTTTTTTAATTAATTCCAACTGAATACAAGCCCTTAAACCCAAAATAGGAAAACTGTCAATATCTACGACATAGAATAAGAGATTTGCTGTTTTATATCGAGTTTTGCATGTCAAAAAGCATTGGCCAATGACAGGCAAACTATGTTTTGTATAACTACTTAATTTTATGTTTGTGGATTCTAAATTTGACAAATCGTAATTTATTTTCCTTAAAGCACTTACAGGCAGTATATTTGCTTCTGCGCCGCTGTCCAGTTTGAACTTCAGATGACTGTGTGTGTTGCCAATCTCAAGCTCCGTCACCCATGACTCCTCAGTCAGTGCCGCAACTGTCCCAGTACTGTTGCTGGTACTTAATGACTGCTGTTCGATTGAACCTATAAAAGAAAAGAATCAGAGCTCTCGATTTGACTATTATCTTGATCCACGCCATGGACCTTTCTTGTCTGAAAATAATTTTTGTTACGTTGAAAACTACCTTTAGACTGTCGATCATTCTTATTATAATTAAATTTTTGTTACTTTGGAAATTATTTTAGAAAAATTTTTATTTTGAAAATTATTTTTATGGAAAAAATTACATGGACTTGAAAAAGTGAAATTTAAAACATTTGGAACACTTAACTTGACTTGATTGCTGATTCCGGGAACTCTGCATCCTGCCAAAACTGGAGCCTGAGGACTGCTGCCTCTGTGTTGGTCTGCTGTGGTGGCTCGGGTTCGAATGGCTGTTAAGCCTCGTCTTTGGCTGATGGTGGTATGGTCTGGACACAGCATTGACATCGTGGGACCCAAAACCATTTGTGATTTGCCTGTTATGTTCTCTGGTTGACTCAGAACTTATGCAGATCTTGATAGCTTCTTCCAGGCTGGTGTCATTTTGCAGAAGTTTCTCCCTCAACTTCTCGGACTTTAGTCCACAAATTAACATGCAACGGATCAGCGAGTCATTCAGGTCACCAAACTCGCAAGACAAGGCCATGTTCTTCAAGTCAGTAACAAATTGTTCAACAGTTTGACCTTCTTTTTGTTTAAACGTAAAAAACCTATAGCGTTCAAATGTCAAATTTTTCTGTGGGCTGAAATGTTGATCAAATTTATCTAAAATACTCTTCAATGTTTCTGTTTCTTCCCCAATTTGAAATGTATTGTAAATTCGTAAGCCTTCATCGCCAATTAGAGTCAAAAGTTGTGCACATTCAGTGGACTCTTCTTTTTAATTATTTCCGTGGCTTTTAGATAATTTGTGAATTTTGTTTCCAAAAATCCAATTTTGACTAACATTGCCGGTAAAGCACATTGGCATAATACCTTTAAAATCCATATTTCCGTCTTAAATCGGAAAGTGAAATTCAAAACACGTGCCACAATTTAGGTTATGTCAAATTTATACACAAAATCTTTTTAAAACTTGCAAAAATTCAAGGCAATTTTCCTTAATTTGACATAAAAGTCTATTACAAACTTGATTCAGAGGTATTTTATGGTATTTTCTTTAAAAAATAAAATACTTGGGTTTGGCTTACTTTTTTAATCTTCCATCATCTGCTTCATCGCCGGGTATTTTCTTTATTTTTCTCATCGTAGACACTCCATCGTGGTTAAAATTTCAATAATTTGACCATATTTTCGGCTTTAATACATTATAGTTGCTTTAAATTAAAAAAATCACGTAAGTTACTTTTTCGGCTGCGCCATGTTATACTTTGTTGTAGAGGTTAAGGTGATCAGTCGGACATGGTCCGGAATAAAACAACTTATTCTGGTCGAGGTTCGTAGCAAAAGTGTGGCTCATTTATTATTCAATCTATAATTACAATTCTCATGTTTGACAGTTAAATATTAAGGGTACGTTCACAATGTTACACTAACTTATCCTG